>CABFOW010002291.1:80792-107430 GCA_902141385.1 Timema californicum | reverse complement strand
CTCCATTTCATCTCACAATCACCATACCATTACACATTAGCGTAAGTTCATATAGCCCGAACGGGTAGTAAGACGTGGTGCTAATAATAATAATATTAATATTAATAATACTTCCTATTATTTTATTGCCTAAAGCCAATTTCTATTGATATGTTTTTTATCACCACATCTCACTACTCACTTGTGATATACGCATATGTTGTTCTAATGACTCTGATATGTTAAGAATTATTAAGGTGAAATTTATATAAAGTGTATCTGCATTTGCGTGGAGGGAAAGTGAAAACAATTTACTTTGGAAGGAAACACTTTATGTGTACCGAACCGCGATTCGAGCCCCGATCTCCCCATCAACGTCAGTCCAGTATACTACGAGAGTGACGCCTTTTCCCATTTGACCACCGAAGCGGGTCGTATGCTGTTAATCATTAAATAATTTGATATAGTTTCAGTAGTGAAATTGGTTATATTTTCAGGTAGAATGTTTTTTTATAATTTGAAAAGCCGAGTTCTACTTAGCACGATTTAAAGGGATGACATTTAAAATTTGTCATTTCCAAAGAAATTTAATTTCTCCCCTGCAACGGTATTCTGTTTCCTCTCAAGATGGCTGCCGCTGCTCCCATTGTCTTCCACCCAATTTACTATTATTGGAAGCTAAGCCAAAATAGGTAAAGACCAATAAAATAGGCAATATAAAATTAACATATCGTACTCGTAATAACATGGAATGCATAGTCTATGTTTTACGATCAAGGAAAATTAAAGGTAAAATAGGCTAAATCAGGTCTCTAGTCATAATGTAATGTATATTTGATTACCCGAGGCTTAAATTTAAATCGTAATAATACACCTGAAGATTATACAAGGACCTCAAACAAAATTTAAAAACTAAAAGGGGAATAGCCCCGCTTGCTGCTGTTAAAGTTAATGATGATTATGGAGATAGTAATTAAGAGCCACCCAAGATGGCACCTCGGAGCTATCCTCCTCGGCGCTGGTTTAATTAGAGTGGGTAGGGTGGGAGGGAGTAAGGTCCTTCTGATGACGTGACCAAGGTGTCCCAGATCCTCATCAGAGCTCTTGCAGATACCAGCGGGGTCGACACTGTCTTCCTTCTACGGACACCATCTGCCAGCCTTCTAGAACATAATATAACATTAATATATCAGCTCCAGGCCCGGCGGACGTCAACTCTTCTATAACTCTTTTAAAAAAATGACGTGATGCTCCCGTTTGGGATGGTTCACAGATTACAACAGAGAAGAAGGCTGACTACCTGTTTGGGTGGAATTAATTGGAAAGCTCTTAAATTATATTTTTTATTGTAGCTCCCTTATAATAATTTGGAATGTTTCATTTGAACCAAACCCACTGTAAAACTACAGAATTAAATTAGGGAGCCACCCCAATAATTCACATATTGCCAATCGTACGTGCTATCCACATATTTACATTAATGATACACACTTCGCTGGTCGCATAGTATAAGACGTCATTTTCGCAATATACTTTCTCTCATTTGTTTGAGGTAAGTTATTTAACGTGCACTTTTTGAACCGACTGATTATATCAACACACGACTTATATAATTTAGCTTAAATCTAGAACAGGCACAACATCCAGCCCCTGATCGTTAATTCATCACTGTGAAAGGGTAAACCCACATTTCACCAATGATAGAGTTCTTGACCATGCTGGGAATCAAACCCGGGACTTTTAGCTCAGTAGACAGACACGTTACCGGCTGAACTAAGGTGACGGACATGATTGGTACATATGAGTATAACATGAACAGGTAATAAGGTAGTAGGCTGTTCTATTGCGTGAGTGACGGCTTAGATCATGCGGCCATTAAAGCAGGTTAACGTGATTAAACTATGCATAATCCGGACGAGTAGTAAGACGCGTTACAAAAACAAAAGTGTAGAATATATTTTAGCAAACCTCCCTCAATACGCCCTGAGCTTGTGAATCTAGCTCTTCCAACTAATTTGAATTAGAGACCACCGTCTTAGATCATGCGCTCATCGATTTGGGTTCCTAACAAATTAAACCACCAATTAAAAACCAGTGGAGAGCCCTCAACAGAAATTGGTGAAAGTTATATCAGTCTTCATTGTTATTAACCTTCACATATCAATCTGTTCCAAGACTGCTTCAATTGAAACTTTACCTACGAGTCTCCAGTAATTATCTTCTTACCAATGTTCACTTCTTCATTCCCCTCCTTGATTGTCCTTACCACCGATGTTACTGTCGTTGTGTTAATCGAGTCGGGGACGGAGCCCACACGCCATCTGCTAACCTAACTCAACATGGGGTTTCTCGTGTCAAAAACGATACATGTCCAAACTATGAGAGCGACATTTTAGTACATTCTACATCAGAACAAAAATTTCAACACGACAATAATATAAATTTCCTCTTTAAAACATTTTTAAATATATTGTTAAAATTAATGTTTAAGCTTTTATTTTACACCCCTTTCATTGCGTGTGCTTTTTTTTTAAAAAAAAATTTACCTTCGGATATGAATGGTTTTTAATCTCACTTTTTTAAATGCATAGGCACATGGTCCGTGGTCATTATAAGCCCCGGGAAATACTGCCTTCTGATTGGCTGTCTTAACGACCCCCCTCCCCCCCCTCCTGGCTATCTAACACACCACAGCTGGGTGGTGTGTTAGCCCTACGCCATCACCGGGAGGTGGGGTGGGTCCTAGCCCCCAAAATACAACCCTGCCGCACTCTATTATCATGGGACCCGTCAAGGGTGGGAGGGAGATTTTGATTGTGGGAGAGGTAGACGAAGGGGGAGGGTACCCCCTTCCAACATGCTATCAGTTCTTTGTACAAGTACGTCTCGAATAAGTTGAGAGGAAACTGTAGACAAGGGTGGACTGGCCGATTCCAAGTGGCCTGAGACTAAAAATGGATGGCCCTTAGCATAATTATATATATACCACTGAAGTACTAAGGTTCAGTATTAATATATTTATTATAATTAATTTAATCCCGAGGCCATTTTAGCAACATGATCGATTATCAATTTATACTTTCTACTGACATGAGTAAAAATGCTTCTAAATGCTTGGACAATATCTGGGTGTTTTATTGGTATTATTAAGTTTGAAAAATGATCCTCCACTTGTTACTTGTTTAGATCACTAAACATGTGATTTTACGTTTGTTTATCAACAGCTCAAAAAAACAAACGGGATAATTTTAAATTTAATGCCATGAGGTGTTCACAAATGATGTATTCTGGGCACCTCAGACTTACTCACTACTCACTGGAAATTTTGATTAGAATTGAATAAAAAAAATTATCTATAATTGAATGAATGTATTTATTTCAGTTTAAAGTAGTTGCGGTGGCCCAAATAAAACAAGCCCAGTCCACCCCTGAACGGAGACGTACCTTGCACCCTTATTCCAAACAAATTCCGTTTTAGATTGCCTTCTTATACAGTGGTGAACCTTGGTGTGTGGTCAAATGTATGGTCTGTTTGTCACCCCGTGATCCACTTCTTACTACCTTTTAAGACTGAATAGCTGCATATTTACACCAAGGATATAGGGATATGGGGGGGGGGTGAACTTCAACACACCTGGCCGCAATTCAAACATTGACCCTTCCGTAGCCAGGAAACCAGGCCATAGAGAGACTGACGCCTTTGTACATGGGCAATTCGGTGCAAGTTGGAGAAAAAAATGTTCACATACAGCCTGTGCATAGTTTTAAATCACTCTTAGTGATAATTCCACAAAAAATGTTCAATTATTGTAAACAAATAAATAAATATAGCGGAGTTGTCATAATCAATAAATAAAATTAGTTTACTTAACATTTTGATTACTTAAAAAAAAATCCAAAGCTCTTTTTTTGCTATCGCTAATATCGGTATCTAACATGCACTTTGTGGAATGATTTTATAAGCACACGATTTACTAACGGGCTTAACTTTAGAGCAGAAACCACACCCAACTCCTCGACCATAGTTTTGCCACTTGGAAAAGCGAAGCCAATATTTCACAAACTATATCTTTTGAGGCCTTTCTGAGAACTGAGTCTAGGACCCTTAACCTCGTGGGCAGACGCGTTGCCTACTGAGCTATGGAGTCGGTCAGTTGGGTAGATGGCTCAAGACAATCATGTAGTGATGGGTCCAGTCCTTTATTTCTCAAATACGAGTTTTAAAATTTTCTTTCGAATCTCGAATCTTTAAAAATGTACAATTTTACTTAAAATGAAAATATTTACAATTTCATCTAAAAAAAAGTGGGTTGAGTCATGATGTCATTAACAAAATACTCTCTTTTTTAAAAACTATTATTATTATAAACCCATATGACCAACATTTTGTATTTTTTTCTTGATTTTGTTACTCTCCCAACTAACCTCACAAGTCTGCAGGATGATTCGTAATTGTATACAATAAAATGGTGCCGTGGGATATACCCTAAAAAATAAACTAAAAATCTCATAGCAACGTATTGCCGGGACTGCTTCCTTATCAAGATATGACAACATTGCGGGGTAGCATTGCGCATGCGTTATTAGGCGTGCCGGAGACTGGAATGTCACACTCAGTTACTTGATGTGATTGAAAGTGGCTAGTAATATGGGGAACCAATACACAAAATGAGGAAATGACTGATATGATTCTGATTTACGATGAGGAGCGACATAATTTCGTTGCTATTGCTGCTGCTGCTGCTCGAACATAATTATGCTGCGCGTTTTACTGTCCAATGAACACCCAAATTCAAGGGTATTTGTGGCACTGAATTGTCACCTAAGAGAAACTGGCCGCTTTGCACCTGTGATGTTTAACACTAGCAGGCCACGACGTCGGAAAACCGTGGCAGTGGAAGAGGCAATTCTGCATTCTGTGGAACGCTAACCGGATACAACAAGTACACGGTTATTAGCCACACGTCATCGCCTGTTATAGACGTCCATGTGAAGAGCAGTGCATGACCAATTACTGTACCCCTTTCATTTGCAGCCCATGCAGGAGTTGAGCCCAGATATAGCTTTCGAACGCCATAGGACATTCTGTGAGTGGCTACAGCACCACCACCACCACCACCACCACCACCACCATACCACAGATTAACAGTTAATAAGCAGAGTACGGGCAATGGATGAAGCAACATTTATCAGAAATGGCAGTGCCAATATCCGCAACCGGCAAATTTGGACTGACACAAATCCAATTGTCATCCTGGAAGTCCATTTGTAATATCAATTCTCCATCAAGGTTTGGGTGAGAGTCGTGGGTGTCTCTCCCAACTACTGGATGACTTTCCTCTGACAACGTGGCTGCTTAAGGATGGAGCCCCTGTACATTACGACCATGCAGTGAGACGCCATTTGGAAGAATACTATCCCAGGCGATGGATTGGACGCGACAGGCTTGTTCCATGGCCGACGCGATCCCCCGATCTCACACTCTGTGACTTCTAGTTGTGGGCCTACATGAAGTGAATTGTGTACTCCCAACGAGACAACATGAGAGAGCATCTGTGCTAAGCAATTGCGGCTGCTGGAAATATGATCCGGGATATGCCACACATCTTCCAATGAACATGACAGTCGTGGTGCAGGAGGGCTAAGCTGTGTTGTGAATGCAACTGTGGACACTTAGAACATCTCCTATGAATGTGCAATGTTCCACAACCAGCTGTCAATAAAAAATAATCTACGACATAGCGGTAGTCTTTGGCTGACCTGTCCCTGTCAGTCACTCAAAAAAGAAGCGGTCCCAACAATTTGTTGTTATGAGACTTTAGTTTCATTTTCGCTGTAAAATCCTCTGCGCCACTTTATTGTATACAATTGAAAATTACGCTGTATATTAGTATTTTTATCAATTACTTAATATTGTTATTTGGAATGAAAATCTTCATAAATTGTATTAGAGATATTTTTTTTAGATTCTACGAAAGTTAATTTCTCAAATACCATTGGATTTGAGGGAGTTGAAGAATCAAGGATTCAAACGACCCATTTCTAATTTTTACTCTTTTCTCTATAGTTAAGTGCTTGTGTATTCCTATTATTGATGCATTTCAACATAAAATTATCAACTGAATAATTTTAAGTGGTAAGGACAACTAAAGTTAGATTTCAGTAGAAAGGAACTCGTAGAAAATATTTTTTTCCGTGCGATTGGTTTTGATAACATTTTACTATATAATTATTTTATAAGTATTGCTAAGATCTATCAAAAGTTACAGTTATATATCAGATGAGACCTGACGCCTAAAAATACCAAAATTGTTTTATTATCGTTTGTAACTGTCTAAAAGGTTAGTTTCCATCTAAATCAGATTGCAGTAGGAATGTTACTGGAGGAATATTACCAAGAAGGATCCCATCCAGTTCAACCGGTCGGGGTTGAATCCTGACCAACCTCGTCATAATCAGGCAAGCCATCCGTGAAGCCACCAACCTTGCCGGCTGCTCTCAACTTAAATTATATGTATAACCTTCAGATTACATAATCTTTCTACATTTTTGTTTTGTTTTATTCGCCTTCTCTTGTGTAGTTTCAGGGGGGAAATAGGAAACTTGTGCACGTCATGTCTTTAAAACACATTAATTAATAGTTTTAAGAGCCCTTCTCACCCCTCGCTCGAACCAGGCGTTGAATCTGTGTGCTATAACTTGGAATATTCATTAAACTAGTAAAACCATTAGGCCATATTACAAAAATAAACGATCAAAATATAATTAATTGTTTTGACCCAAAAAAACACAACTATTTCTTTGATTTCAATTTCATTATCATCAAGTGAATAATCCTGAAAACCGAATTCCTAAACACGGTTTGAATATAGAATATAACCCCGGAACGTGAATTTAAAGAGAGAGAGAGAAAACAATTTCAAAGGCAGCAGTTTCATTTCTCCCGAGAATAAAATCATGGACCTTGAGATCATCTGACAGTCACACTACCGACCGAGCTAACGTTCTGGACTATTCGTCTGGCTTTAAATAAATTTTCCTCCCTCCCTCCAAGCTAGTGTATATACACTCCTTCTAAATTCTACCTCCCTCATCTTTACCTCATTAATGTAATTAAATTAGAATAGCTTGGATGAGCACTAAGATCAAGTATAAAAAAGTTTAAGCGCTAGAAAATAATAATAATAATGTTAATTTTACAGGTATTCTGACAGTATAGGGGCTACTAGCGCCTCTGACCGCAGTTGAAGAAAGCTCAGAATCACTCGAGCCTATCCAGATTTTGCACTGAGTGAGTACCCATCTTCTCTGGCTCGGTCAGTCATGAAAAGTAGACCTAACGCCCAAACGCTCTCTACCGTAGAGGAAACCTGGAACTATCATAATGTAAATACCCTGGGTAAGGATTTCAATCATCGTCATTAGCCCAGTTAAGTCATAAAGAGTGACACTTCAAACGCTCTCTGCTTTAGAACATACCTCAAACCCTTTTAAATGAATTCCCTTTCAAAGGTCTCAGCCATCTTCTCTAACCCGGTTCAGGTATGAAGAATAACTCCTCAAACGCTTTCTGCCTCAGAAGAGACCTCAAGCCCTAATAATGTAATGTCTTAGAGAAGGTCTCAAAGTCATGAAAATGTCAGGCGACGCCGCCAGTCCATCCAAAGGGGTCCAAGCCGACGTTTACTGCTCTCTAGTATGTCAGTGACTGGCTCTTCTCCAGACGTTGTAGATGAGGGCTGATTGCGATTTACGGTTCCCAGGCACCGGGTCTACTTACTCGTCTGCCTGACCTGTAACAAGCCGGGCGCTTCCGGGCGATAACCGGACAAGTGCGGGCAACGATTGCCATTTGGTGTGCTCTAAGGCGGGATTCACCGATTGGCGGATTGAGGTCCTAATAAGAACCACGAACGCGCTTATTGCGTAACGCTTCAGCAGGTAAAGAAAAACAAGACTAGTCTTTTACCTAATCGAATGCTTATATTACAAGATGAGTTTTGGTTTTTCAAAACTACCTAAAGATGTGCCAAGTTTTACGCAACATAAACGCAGGTCAACAATTCTGATGTCAGGAATATTAATCATTCAAAACGTGCCTTGGCAAGCACAAAAGCACCAGTCTCGTCTTGTCTGGTTTACCGGTGACAAGGGGTTCAAGGCTTTTTAATTTTTATTTAAATTTTTCGTAACATGTCTTACTACCCATTCGGGTTATAAGCTTAAGTACTAATTACACTAATGGGTTAGTAATCGAGAAGGTTGAATTTAGATGAAGGGAACCTACATTTGCATGGAGAGAGAGAGAGCGTGAGAAAACCATTTAGGAAAAACCACCCATGGTTCACCCGACAGAGATTCGAGCCTCGATCTCCCTCTTCTCAGCAGTCAAGCTCAACACGAAATTAGCGCGTTAACTAACTACACCAACGAGGCGTGTGCTCGAGATTTGAATCTCAGAAGAATATACTGAGGGTGGTTTTATTAAATGGTTTCCTATGTTTCTTCCAGGCGAATGCTTGTTTCAGTGCCATCAAGCGTATCCAGCCGAGATTCAAACCTCTACCTCTACGTCATTGTAAATAAAGATTATTGAGAAATTGATACCTTAAACCAGTAGATCCGAACCACAGACGGATTTTATCTGGTCAGCAAAAAAATTAGCAAACAAAAATGTATGTTCCTAAAAATAGAATCATAACTAACTACCTACTAGGTTGAGAAATACAAAGTAGACATTTCCCCCCCGATTTTCTTTTTTTCAAACTGTCAGACCACTTTTTTTCAAACTCATATGGCCCACTAAAAAGATAGCCGATCCCTACCCCAGACCATGCGGCCATCGGTGGAGGTAGATGTTGATCTCAGAATTTTCAATCGTTACTTTTCATTGCTTAATATAAAAATATCGTGATATTACCAACATTATTTGGGTAAAAGATTAAACATTTAAGTTGAATGTTTTTCTATTCTATGATAACTTTCAGCCCCGTTTGTGGTCACGAAGTTTAAAGCATCACGCTCACAATAGACTGGATTATTGGTGATGGAAGGTTTGAGTTTCGAACTTGGGCTGGGTATATTGAGGATGGCTCTCCACATATACAGTAGCCCCATGGCTTAATTTGGTGCTAACTGACAGCTGCTAAACACATCTTTTTGCAGATCATATGGTTTGGCGTAGGGATACATAATTTGGTCTGATAACTTTTCAAAGCTTTTAGCTGTCAACTGTGAGCTGTCAGTCAGCACCAAAGAAGCCGTGGGGCTACTGTATATCACCGTCCTACTTCACCAGTCATTATTTATTAAATTACTTATTTTGACGTGCACTTTTTAACACATATCAACCCTACCAGCAACCTACACAAACCAGACCCGTGGCAGACTGGGTAGTGCACCTCGCTACGAACATAAGGATCCGGTGTTCGATTTCCTGTTAGTAGGCCCTACCATGATTATATTTTTCTGAAAGGTGGATGATCTCAACGGTTACTAGGGTTTAGTTGATTAGACTTATGTTAGGTTTAAGATCACTTCTAGCTCTACAACTTCATAATCACTATCATCACATTAACTAATTGTGAGGTGACCTGGCGGTCTAGGGGTAAGGTGTCAGACTTCTGTGCTGGCGGCCGGGGTTCAATCCTCGGTCCCGGCACAGATTTATGTGATTACCAAACCCTTCCTTCACCTCTAACAATACATCTTGTGAATGTGGGGAATGCCAGGCCTCCACCGTGGTTTGGATTCCACGTTAAACTGTAGGTCCTTCATTTCATCTCACAATCACCCTACCATTACACATTAGCGTAAGTACGTATAACCCGAACGGGTAGTAAGACGCGGTGCTAATAATAATAATAATAATAATAATAATAATAATAATAATAATAACTAATTGTGGGTACGTGTAGACAACCTCCATAGGTGTATCCTGTACCCTGTACCAACAGAGCGGCTGAAAATCTACACACACAGGTGGCCGAACTAGATACTAATATATTTCCTAACTAAACTTCCCATACACTTAAAAACCCACTCACAAACGTATATTGGAACATATACAAATCTAGCACCTAAATATTTACTAGTTAATTAACCTTTTTTATTGTTTGAGGTATTTAACATGCACTTTCAAAACTTTCTGATAATACTAGCACATAATTTATAAATAAATTTAAATATAAAACACACACAACACCCAGTACCCAGCTATTAATTTATCAATGGGAACAATAAAATCCTCATTTCAGCAATGATAAACATTTCAACCGTACTAGGAATCAAATCAGGGACCCTCGACTCAATAGGCAGACATTCTACCGACTGAGCTAAGGTATCGGACAATTGATTAACTTAACAAAACCATACATGGATAGTAAACATTTTGGTCGGCATGTAATGGAATCAAATCAGGCTCCCATTGACATAAAGTTAATAACTATAAACATTAAGCCGATAAATGGCAGCTTAAACTCAAAAGCTGAAAAGTATACACATCAATCGTTGATAAATATACAAAGTTGAAGCCAGTGGACTGTAGTTAAAGTAAGTTTAAAGTGCCATAGTAAAAGTAAATAAAACATATGAAACATAAATATAGTCCGTTGGATGGTTTTAAACCGAAAGCGTCAACACAATTTGTTCGGGTAACTTGGCTGCGATGAACAATAATGTTACATTAACAAGGCTAAAATAAAATAACAAGGTAGATATAAAAAAACTGTTTCTTGATTACTAAATTACTCTCCACTATAAATTACGTAAGGACTAATGAGTGAATATGAAAAGAAGTTGAGATAAAAAAAAAGACTAAAATAAAACTGGTTAACCAAAAACAGCTTCTTGTTACAATGATTTAATGACGAGCAACTATTTGAGATTTTGTTATTTAAAAAACATGTAGTGATTTGGAAAATATAATACCAGAGCGATGGTTGTGACGTAAAAGGTGTTGGATTCGAATTTGATTTAGTCCCAAGCGATAGTGGATGTCAGGACTAGAATTTCAGTTAAGTGCACTGAAGTTAGTTTTATAAATGTGATTTGGACTGAGATTTCACTATCCTCATCCTATGCTAATGCGGATGCATTTGCTCCAGGCTACCCTAAAAATCCCTACACTTTTGATAAAGTATTTAATATTCCTGTATTGAACGTAATAGTGTGTATATAAAAAGGTGTGTGTTGGCTATAGGAAGATATTCTAGAAGACCCCAATGTCAGTAATGGCTCGCGGTGATTTAACAGAGAGAACAGGATGATACATTTGGAAAAAATCGCACCTACTTTGTCCTGGAAAGACAATGTAAATTATCTCCAGTCATGGAGCAAACCCCTGCCTTCTAGCTATAATCTGCGACACTTCACTAAGGATAACTCTTAGGGCTAATAGGTCATTACTTACCTGTGAGTTATCCTAAAATGCACGATTTTCAAAAAACAACAACTGTGCTGTAGCCTACCATTATTTACCCTAAAAAAATATGGTAAAAATAACTTCTGTACGGCCATTTGGAACCAACGCTAATCAAAGTCAGGCACACAAACCTAAATAAGGACGTAAAGGGCCCTTGTGTTTAATTTACCCTGTAAATGTAAAGAGTGCCTAAATTTTCTCATTTGTGTATTAGAGTATAGTAAAAGATCAAAAATAAGTTATTTGTAAGCTACCCTTTGTAAAATAATTATCTACACTAATATTATAAAGAAGAAAGATTTTATTTTTTTGTTTGTAATGGATAAACTCAAAAACTACTGAACCGATTTTAAAAATTATTTCACTAATATAAAGCTACATTATCAGCGAGTAGCATAGGCTTTATTTTATTTTGAAAATAATGCGGGAGGAGGGGGAAGGGTCTAGTATAATACATTCTTTATCGTGACTTTTCTTTTAGAACCCATCCTACTACCCGTTCGGGTTATAAGCTTATGTAATAGGTACTCTAATGGTTTTAGGGATTAGGAAGGTTATATCTAAAGGAATTGTAACCGCATTTGTGTGGAGCAAGAGTGAAAAACCATTTTGGATAAAACACACAGTACACTAGACCAAGATTTGAACCTTGATCTCCCCGCCATCATCAATTTAGTCTACTGCGAGAATAGCGCGTTAAGACACGTGGCCACCGAAGCGGCTGAAAATATATTATATATTCCCAGACACTCATTGTAATGTTTTCATATATTAAAGAAACAACCACAGAAAAATAATTTCAATCTTTAATCTTGGAACACACCGTACAACCATTGGACGGGTTGTAATCCATTTTCTGCTGCCACGGCGCGCACCCAAAAGATAACAGTGTGGTTCCACAAAAAAAAAAAGTTAATCGTACCATAAACTTAAAAAGTTTACGGAACATTGCATTAGACCATGCGACCATCGATCCTGGTATTTCGTCTTTAATGGTGCTCTGATTGCTGTCACGTATTCAGTAGACCCGGTAATCAACTGGTAAGGTGAATACTCCAACAATCACAGTGAGAGAATATGCTAACTATGTACCAACACCCTACAGTCCAACTCTATATAAATGATCTTACAGACACCAGTGTAAGATCCTCAGTTTGAAAACCTGACTTTCCCCTAAAGCTTGACTTCATTAACAATCGTCTCCACTTGGGTGGCATACGCCTTATATCACTGGTCTCATACCAATGTGGCTTTCAATACTCTTTCCAGGCGTATGATTGCATTGATCCAATAATTGTATCTCTTCAACCAGCTCTTTAGAGAATGATAGTAATTATGAAGGTGGGAGTGTACTGGATGCAATTTTTATATAAAAAAATTTCTTTGGTCAAAAGAAATCAAATAATTCTTCAGTTTGAACATAAAGTTTAATTTTCTTCACATTCTGATATCAACAGTTCTTGAATATCTGTAAAGGCTGTCTTAGAATTTAATGATAATTTTTGTCTATTAATTAAAAAAGTTTGTCATATAATGCCTCTATGCTCATGACAGATATTCAACAACCGTTGACAACACCATGTGAAGAAAAATTAGACTTTCTATTTCAGCAATATTTTACTTATTTTGTCGAAAAATAGTTTTTGCTGTAAAAACTGCAAAAACTCTAACTTTCTCGCGTCCCCTACACTCTGATCAAGTCACTAACAAATATATCGGTGCTCACGCGGAATAAACTTCAAGCTTATTTAGTCTTGTTTTCAAGTGAACGGAAGATTGTTGTTTGAATTCCAGTTGTTTGAACTAGGTGTTTTGTATCATCCCCACAAATGCGTATACATTTCTTCTCAATTATACTTTACGCATACCTATACCATCAATGTAGTTATATGCAGATAGCCCGGGCGGGTAGACATATGGGGCGCAAATAAAAAACTCTTTTGAATCCCGATTTGTTGGTTTTAACCGGGACGTTTCAGCGACATTATTTCAACTTCAATATTTCTATATACCCGCTTCGGTGGCCACGTGGTCTGATGCGCTACTCTCGCAATAGTCTAGACTGCCGATGATGGGAAGATCGAGGTTCGAATCTTAATTGGGTGTATTTTTTCAAAATGTTTTCCGCTCTCCCTTCACGCAAATGCAGGCACACTTTCTTAATTACAATCTTCATAATCCCAAATACCATTAGCGTAATTAGTACATAAGCGTAGGCCAATAATCCGAGCGGGTAGTAAGGCGCCGTGTTAAATATATATAATATCTATTTTTTAAGGAAGTTTTATAAAAACTCGATGATGTGATCCCGCAAGACCGAGCGACCGTTACCGATGGCGACGATAATGTCAACATTTGCGGATATAAGGTGTCATGTGGTCAGCACTAAGAGATCTACGGCCATTAATCAGATATTAAATAGTAAAGTCGACTAAGCAAAATTGTTTGGAATAATGTTACTTAGAAACTATTATTATTATTATTATTATTATTATTATTATCACCGCGTCTTACTACCGGTTTGGGTTGTACGCACTTACGCTAATGTGTAATAGTAGGGTGATTGTGAGATGAAATTGGAGGACCTACAGTTTAACGTGGAATCCGAACCACGGTGGAGGCCTGGCATTCCCCACATTCACAAGATGTCTTGTCAGGGATGAAGGAAGGGTTTGGTAATCAGATAGATCTGTGCCGGGACCGAGGATTAAACCCTGGACCCGCAGCACATAAGTCCGACACCTTACCCCTAGACCACCAGGTCTACCTACTTAGAAACAAGATATTTACCATATAAAACAAACAAATTATTTAGAGGATACTGTGATTCTCCTTCTTACATAAGAAAATAACGTTCTCTGTAATATTTGTTTGGATCAAAGTCTTGGATAATATATTTAAACGTGGATTTATAAACAGTATAATACTACACTGAGTTTTGAAAATTAGTTCCCAATTAATTCTTAATCAAATCAAATGTGAAAGCTTAGCTCATTAAAACACTTAGGCAAAAGTCACTACAAACCAAATAAGTGCCCAGATAGTATATTTGAACCAATCTTACTGTATTTATTTTATAATAATCTTTATTTAAATAATAAACTGACGGATTTATGTGGCCCAGTAATTAGACGCAGGGCAAGATAAAACTTTTACTTTCTATCGACATCTCGTAGAGAAAGTATTGTGATCGTCAAAAAAAACTTAACTCGAGATTTTGATAAATGTTGACGATTCATGACCCCTTAAACCCAAAAAGTGGTTTTCGCAATGCCGTCTGTACCAAGCCGAAACTACAGTATTTTACCGATAGGGATGAAACTTGATATTTGGGTTTTTCATAATGTCCCCAAGGGTTTTTTGAAATTATATATCTAACCCTAAATTTATGGGTAGTTTACTGAAGGGCAAAAATAGATAAAAACCATTTTCTCAAAATTCACTCAAGCGAGTTTGAATAAACTTTATATCTAGATACTCTTTATTATTATATACAAGATGGCAACTCTCATTTCTCCACGACTCTTTGAGATACAAAATATTTTATCATTGTAAAGTTGTAATAATATTAAATATAGAAATCTTTTACTGGAAATATATTTTATAAAACTAATAGTTTTTAAGCTATAAGCAAATAAATATATGTAATTTTTAACCTTTCAAACATTAAAGGTAAAGTATTGCGGCCGTAAAAAAAAAATCTAACCCAAAATGTTGATGGATGTCGACGTCTCATGACCCCTCCGAACACTAACAAATTGTTTATACAATGCCATATGTCTGTGTGTCTGTTAAACCCTAAAATTAAGAGTAGTTTAATCAAGGTCAAAAAGAGAAAATAACATTTTTTTTTTCGAAATAAGCTCTAAAAATGCTGACTAAAATTCGTTTCTAGGCGTTGATTAAGATTATAAAATAAAATGGCCATTTTCATTTTCATTTTCCTATGAAAATGAATTTAGGGTACCTTACATAAGTGGAAATTTCCGAATCTCCGTAATTATTTGAGATAAAAAAATATTATCATTGCAAAATTGTAGTACTATTAAAAAAACTTGTATATGAAATATGTTTTTATAAAACCAACCGTTTCTGAGATATTGGCAAATATATTATTACAATTTTGTGAGCTCTAGTTGCACACAGGTACTACTTAAGTTTTAACGTAATAATTATCTAGTGCCATATAATAGAGTAAGTAAATAAGTAAATCTCCCAAAAAGTTGTTCTTTTTCCTTTAACCTCTTAGGGAAAATATTTGTACAGCAATAATCTATCTTTCTCATTTTAGACTCAAGAGTCAATATTTACCTTTTTTATTGGTCTAAATTTATAAATGAGGAAATTTAATAGCAATGTGATAACCATAAGATGTGTAACCTCTAATAAAATGTCGAAACCGAACGTCAAAATTTTAATACCGGTTAACCCTTGTGGACCCAACATCTATTTTTTTTGGTCCAAATATACAAATGAGGACTTTATTGCTTTTAAAATAAAATTTAAAACCGGATCTTAAAAAATGTTTAACGTAAGTATATAGCAATTTTTGTTTGGGTTTGCTAGTGTATTTTATTTTGTTTCACATATTATGTTATGAGTTTTGAGTAAATATCTCCAGTTTAAACACTGGAGTGATAAATTCCATGCGTAGTACTGTACCATTTATTTTTAACAGTGTTTCTAGTCTATAATCCCATAAAATAAGTAAGTAACAGGGTATATTATTTCATTTAAGCTCTTTGGCCTAATCTTTTTACAACAATGTATATACCTATTATTTCATTTCACAATTCTTACGAGTTTTTAGTAAATATCTATTATAAGATAAACACGGGAGAAAATATGTGTAGGGCACTGTACTATTTATTTTTATGTCTCATCCATCTATCAAATTTATGTGGAAGTTGAAGGCTGTGAAAATGTATCAGTCAAACCTCAATAAACTTGAATAAACACATTGAAAATATTTAGCGAGGTCCTTAAACATATTTATTTTAGTACAAAAGTTGATCAAGCAAGAGAGTACAAACGGTTTCCCAAAATTAAATGTTGTAAAATGTGGGAAACAATAACTCACTTGAAACCCCTTAAGTTGAGTTGGGTGTAGACTCATTCTTAATTCCTCTGACTTGTACTGTACCTCCACAGAGGAAGTATTGGTGTGAAGTGCTTCCACAAAAGGGAGCTCTTTTCTCTTTGCCACGGATTGAATTAAACGTTTTAGGTGTGCTCCATCCATTGAATACTAAGCCACGAGAAAATGTAGCTAAAGGAGGAAGGCTCAATTCAATACCATTAATTCTGTTCGCTGCATCACGCAGCCAGCAAACTACAACAGGATCGAGAAGGGCTCAGAACAAGAACCACATAACACGACAATAACACTCGCGTTTTAGGCGTGGTTGCGAGTTAAGGACAGTGTTTTTGTTGGTTTTGTGTACTTTTATTTTGACACAATAAATTAAGTATTGCAGTATACGAATGTAGTTTAATTTTTCTACAGATAGTAATTCAAACAGTTGTTGAATATATTTCAAGGGTGCCCTGGAATTTAATGACAACTTTTTCTCTCCATTTAAAAAGGTTTCCCATCTAATGTCGCTGTGCCAATGATAGATAGTCAACAATTATTGATATCACCATGTAAATAAAACTAAACTATATATTACTACTACCATCCTCGGTGGCGTAGTTAGCTAAAGCGCTAGTTTCGTGTTGAGCTAGTCTGCCTAGGACGTGGAGATCGAGGTTCGAATCTCACCCGGGTGGACTGGGAGTGGTCTTTCATAAATGGTTTCCTACTCTTCCTCCATGCAAAGTGGGTTCACTTCCTCTAAATTCAACCTTCCCAATTCCTAACCCATTCACATAATTAGTAGTACTACTAAAGCGTATAACCTGAACTGGTAGTAAACCGCGGTGTTAAGTATTACTATTATTATTTTGTTTCTATTGGAGCAATATTTGATTTATTTTGCCCCTAAAAATGTTTTTCTATAGAAACTGCAAAAACACTTACCTTTTATCGCGCTCACTACACTCCCAGCTAAAAGCGCGTAATACACAAAGCGGGCTATTAGTGTTTAGGGTGACCTGGTGGTCTAGGGGGTAAGGTGTCAGACTTCTGTGCTGGCGGCCGGGGTTCAATCCTCGGTCCTGGCACAGATTTATCTGATTACCAATCCCTTCCTTCACCTCTGACAATACATCTTGTGAATGTGGGAAATGCCAGGCCTCCACCGTGGTTCGGATTCCACGTTAAACTGTAGGTCCTCCATTTCATCTCACTATCACCCTACCATTACACATTAGCGTAAGTGCGTATAAACCGAACGGGTAGTAAGACGCGGTGCTAATAATATTAGTGTTTAGGAGCGCGCGTACAATGCATCCTACATGTGTACTTTCCCACACTCACATCGGTGGGCACATAGACTAAGCTGTTGACTTTATCTAAAGAAGTTAATGGTGACGGGGAGTTCGTTGTCTGAATTCCGGCTTGGTGCACTGGGTGCGGTTTTTTTACCCAATTGTTTTCTACTCTCTCTCCACTAAATACGGGTACATGTACTCTGAATTATATCTTTCACATTTCTACCCCATTATTTTAAATATGCTGCTGTCCAGTCCATACGGGTAGTAATACACGGTGCAGAAATAACTTCACAACCTCCGATCTGAATTTTTCAGCCTGACCAAAACTCAGTGGGTCACATTGTGGGTTCTACTTCGGCGTTGAAACGTCATCACAAAATGTGCAGACACCCTCAACACCCCTGCATCACCCTCTCAACCGCTTAGACATTCTCCACCCCGCAAAAACGTAACAAATGATGACTGTCGACCAACATGTATTCAAATCCCTCTTCCCCCACCTTTCCCCTATCTTACAAATCTTGAGCAAGAAACGACAACATAGCCGGGAGCTACCCGTGTCTTTTCAAGAGGAGAAGGTGCATTCAACTGAGACCATTCACATCCACATCCACTGCTTACCAGTTCCTTCATGCAAATAACTACCTTTGCCTTTTCTTTTGTCATCGCAAATCCTCTCGGTGGATCCAGATAAGATGCCAACCTCACAGCTAAACTGTTACAAAGGATTGGATCAACATCATTAATTTACGTTCCCATTTAGTTTTCAAAGCAGTACCAAAATATATACCGTAGTCTAAAAATTAAGCTAACAGGATCACGCTGTATTAATTTTAATCAAAGAAGAGATCTACTTCTATTAATTAATGGGTACAGAATGGGTATATTAAACGTCATTTAAAATTCGCCGATATAAATGTGACTTGTGCCATTTTCTTCCGATTACTTGTCATCCGCGATCCTTTTGTTGACGCTAGATATAAGGGGATGCGCATCCTATTTGTCCCATATTCTGCCCTTCTATGAGGAAAGTCAAAATGTAAGCGCATTTTACCTTCCTTGATATGAATAAGCGGTGTTCTCTTTACGAGTGACATACACAATAAAAGTTTGTCCATCTCTTTTTAAGGTAAAAGCCAAATGGTAGAGGTTTTACATCCTTAAGTATGTGTTTTCTCTTTCTTTTCTAGAACTAACCGATGTTGTTGTTGTGTGTGTGTGTATGTGTGTGACGGCAGAAAAAGGCGAGGGGTTGTTGTACAGGTGATATATAGGCTATGTATTTCTGTTGTTGTTGTGGCCACAAAGGTTTCGAAACAAAACGTACCGCTTTTCGACAAGCCGGGAATATTTCTTGAAGTTTTTAGAAATCGGTAAAATCCTTTCTACCTGTAAGGGGAGGGGGGAGGCCACACACATAGGATCATTGCTGTGACATAAGTTTACCTTTCGGTCTGTAGAATTTCTGAGGGGCAATTTCCTCAAAACTGGTGGCTTTGCTGTCCGTAAAAGGGGGCGGGGGGAGTAAGGGAGAAAGAACGGTCAAAACATACTTTGAGGTTATGTACTGCCAGAACTTTGTGGCATCAATAGTTTTATTTAAAAGGGGGCGGCGTTTCAAAGGTTTTTTCACAGAGAGGGTGAGTGGGTGGGAGAAGGAAGGTCACTTTAACTCCCCCTACATCATTAATAATTCACTTTGTTTCGATCAACTTTTAGGGACCAATATTTACTTTTCCTTCGTGGAGGTGACGTCGAAACATGCACAGTACAATGCATAATAAATGTGGGCCTATGCTTATACGACCCAGTTCACGCGCACACGATGACATTTTTTTTTTGTCTTTACAGACCAGTAGATTTATTTTCTAGCTCGTGTTTTTTTTTAACCACCCACGTCGACGAAATATTATATTCGTGACTTCAAAGTATTTTGCAATATGCATGGTTCGCTTGTGGTTAGATTCCTGGTGGAACTTGCATTGTTTGTTAGATTTGAGGTAATTCTAGTGGATCTAATGTCAGAAATCTCTTTCAGACCAGAAGTTTTAACACACATACTTTGCCGTGAATTTCAAAATTAGGAAAATAACTCAACTCAGCATTAAGAATTCACTACAAAAAAAATGAGAAGATATCAAATATTTAATTATTTCTACCACTAAAAGTATAATTTATCGCAAAACCATTTATAATGTAACTTAGAAAAAATATATATTTGAACATAATCAAGAAAAGGTCAAATTTTAGAAATGAGAAAAAGTAAAATACCTCGAGTTCCTTAAAGTAGTGTTTTTTTCAAAGCATTTAGCTTATACCTTTAGTTTTGGGCTTGTATCTACCAATAATAATTAAATTATTATTATTATTATTATTATTATTATCACCACGTCTTACTACCCGTTCGGGTTATACGCACTTACGCTAATGTGTAATGGTAGGGTGATTGTGAGATGAAATGGAGGACCTACAGTTTAACGTGGAATCCGAACCACGGTGGAGGCATGGCATTCCTCACATTCACAAGATGTCTTGTCAGAGGTGAAGGAAGGGTTTGGTAATCAGATAAATATTTTCCGTGACCGAGGATTGAACCCCGACCGCAATAATAATTAAAAATAATAAAAATTGTATTTATATTATTTTGTAAATTGCCTTTTCTTGTTTGAGCCCTTCGATACAAATAAAGTAAAAGCAAATAGCCTTAAAACTTAAAAGTTAATACATTAATAAACGTAGATGCCTATTTAAGATAGCATTATGAATAATATACCTATATAGAAATAGGTGGGTCCACTCTATGCTTTAGAAATGCTCGTGTAAATTAAAATAACGCGACTCCCCGCCCCCTCTCATCCCCACAGGTGCTTCACGCCATTTTACCTGCTCGGACATTTTGAATATATTTACATTATTTGATTAGGTATTAAGACTTTAGAATTGGAAGAAAGTGTGTCCATACTTGATAGAGGGAAGAGTTGGAAAGTATTAAGGAAAAAAATAATCTTAGTACATCTTGTCGGAATTTGAACCCTGGCCTCTCCGTTACCGGTAAACCAAACTAGACAAGTTTGACGCCTTAAATATTCAACAGTAGTTATCTTATGTCTTAGAAAATTGTTATACCTGCTCATTTTTTTATCTTTAAATATTGTTTTGCTAAAATATAGCCTATGTTGTTGCCAAAATAAATTGTATTTTGACTGTGGAAATGAAGGACTCAAAAGTGAGACCATAATGCGAAAGAGAAAAGCGTAAGAATGGAACAACACAAGCAAACCAAATTGATTAACTGTGACCTTTTCCGGTGTGACGGACAACTGAAGTGACGTTTTTACTTCTAGCGACATTGTGAGAAGTTAGTAGGTGGAAGGAATAAAGGTAGAGTTTCAGACAGGTAAAAGGGGAGTCTTTTTTTATATCTCTTTCATTTTCTTTCTGATGTTTAGTGAAATGTTTTCTCTTGGGATCCCAAACAAAATTGGTTGTGAAAGATAGTACAAGAAAAACGACATGATCTTCTCTTTTGAGAGGTTCGTTTGTAGCGCCGCACCGGCGAAACCTGGAACCATATTTAGTTACCTTTGTAAATATATCTTTGGAGCTCTGTTGGATTGAACCCGTGTCTCAGGGATGCTGGCCAGGTGTGTTGCAGATTGGGAATATGTTTCCTCAATGGACAGCGGCTATAACAAAAAGTGGCCGGCTAACGGTGACTCTTTTAAGACTGATAAAACATTTTTTTGCATCTTACCTCCGTCCATAATATCCAGATAGGTTAGGGATGAGCAGGGTATAATTTATTGGAAATGTAACCACATTTTCATGAAAAGAGAGGAATAAACTGATTGAGGACAAAACCAAATCACTATGTCACAGCCCGACCTCCCTATCACTGGCAAACCTGTCAGTATGAGACTGACACCTTTGTTCGTGTGCCCACCGGTTCTGTTGAAAACTTTGTATCACGAGGCTATTATTTACTGAATAGAGTTTATCCTTAACTGTTGACAGCCTGGTATGATTTCAGACCCTCTTTATTTACTGAAATTCAGTTATTTAAATTGCAGAATATAATTTAAGCACATAAAACACTTCAATGGTTGAATTGTTTAAGCCTAGGGTGTCACGCTTTCAATAGTGGGAGCTACCAATGACAGGGAGAGCTGGGCTCAAATCCCGGTACGGGTGTACTGAGCGTGTTTTTCCCTATATGGTTTTCTACTCTGCCTTCACGCAAATGGTGTTAGAATTCCTTTAATTTAAACCGTCCTCCTCCCTAACACATTAGTGTAATTGGTACTTAGGCGTATAGCTCAAACGGTAGTAAAACACGCCACTAAAAAAACTAGACCCCCTTATAGAAGAAATTAAAAGGTTAATATAACTATAGCATAAGGAGAATTGTATTTTAAAAATGTTTGTTTCAGCTCTAAATGTACTTAAGTGTTTTTTAACTCTAACAGGAATTGGCGCGAATTGGCCCGAAGGGCAGTAAGACGCAGGTAAAAATAAAATAAATAAATGAACCAGTTGCTCAGGACCATATTTTTATTTGTGATGCTTTAACAAAATTTGTATTATATTATTAATATAAGAGGAATACGTTGCAGAGAACTGTCCCCAAAATTTGTATGGAAGAAGAAAATGATACAGTTTAATATGAAAAATAATTTTATACAGGTTCATAATAATTAATGTGTATTTGTGTTATTTCGGTAGAAGTATAGAAGCCAATACATCCATTACCGTTTCCAGCCTATGGTTTGAGTCAGTTTTTTAAAAAGTCATGTATTTTTCCACTGCCAGCTTGCTAAGCCTGTCGTAGCTTCATATGCCTTATAATCTATCTTAAGACTAGGACAGGCACAATATCGAGTCCCCAGCCGTTAATTTATCAATGTGAAAGGGTAATTCCACATTTCGCCAATAATATATATTTCAACCATACTGGGAATTGAGCTTGGGACCTTCAACTCGGTAGGTAGACGCTACCAACTGAACTAGGGTGTTGGATAATGTTCAAGCCATTAGCGTTTGGTAAACCTACTATAGCATTGAAAGGGTGAATCTTAAGAAACTGGCAATAAAAATGCCTCAATACACTCACCCAAACGAGATTCTAACTCCTGGTGTTTAACGGCGGAATCAATAGTGATGATCATCATCGGTAGACACGTGAATTAAATGACAGGGTCGTCTAGTCTGTTTCACCGGTTATGGAAAGGTTGGGTGTGTTGTCTTAAATGATTTCTCCATTCCTTCTATAAGCGAATACGGGTACCTTTTTAAAAATATATATTCCTCATACCTACCACATTAGCGTAATTAAAATAAGTTTAGCTTGTACGGATAGTGAGATGCGATGGAGAAGGAAAAAAGAATAGATTCCACTATGCCAACTCCCCAAATCGGTCTGTAGTCAACTCTTGCCTCTCTGGTCAATATCAGGCCCACCCGTGAATGCAGACCAACATGGATGGCATATTCATACAAGCATCTAAAACAATGTTCATATCTCTCTCTATACGCATGGGCGTTGGTATCAGGGAGGGGGAGAACTAGGCGTCGTTACCAGTGAGGGAGAAACTAAGCGTCGTTATCGAGGAGGGAGGAACTGAGTATAATTATCTAATAGGAGGTAACTAGGCGTCTTTATCGGGAGAACTAGGCGTCATTATTGGGGAGAGAAAACTAGACATCGCTATCAGGGAGAGGGAGAACTAGGCGTCATTATCAGGGAGGGTGGGAACTAGGCGTCGTCATTTGAGAGGGAGAACTAGCCATCGCTATCAGGGAGGGTGGGAACTAGGCGTCGTTATCAGTGAGGGGGTAACTAGGCATCGTCATCGAGTAGAGAATAACTAGAAGTCAATATTGAGGCGAGAGAGCGAACTAGGCCTCGTAATCGAGGAGGTATATACCTAACTCGGTATTGTTGTAGGGGAGGGGGAACTAGGGTATACATTTCTCTCCTATTAACGATCTAATCAAAGAGGGCATTCTTAGAACCGTAAAAGAAACAGTGAATTGTTTATTCAATAAATTTAAAATCCACATTTGGAGAAATGCATAAATGATTAATGTAATTTTTTTTATTATATTTATGGAATAAATTCAGTCATAACATTCGTATTTAGCTGCTATAAATTCATCTTTATTTCTTAATAATTAAATATGGGTTTGTTCCCTCCCTCTCAACAGCTAGGAGCAAGTTTATTATTATTATTATTATTATTATTATTATTATTTTTAGCACCACGTCTTACTACCCGTTCGGGTTGTACGCTTAAGTAATAATTACGCTAATGGATTAGGAATTGTTAACGTTGAATTTAGAGGAAGTGAACCCGCATTTGTGTGGAGGGAGAGTGGAAAACCATTTAGGAACCCTCCCCCAGTTCACCAGACCAAGATTAGAACCTCGATCTAGCGTGATGCCTATGTAAGCCATGTATCAATTCACATGATATGAAACGGTAATAAGTTTTCATAGATGATAAATATCACTACCTATACAAATACAATAACACTAATAATAAAGTGAAATATTACCAACGTTGACAACAAAAATATGTTTGTTCTTTTGAAAAGCTATTTTCTACCAGAATCCTACTTTAGTTTGGATTAAATAATCTTCTCTCCATATATGTTATAAGCTTACACACGCGCCCAAGACATAGATTGTTCTTACATAGCGCTACACGAACAATCATTTAACCTACACAACAGTGTGTTAGACGAAAAAAAAAACTAAATAAAACCTGTCACAACAAATCATTTACCTCTCACACGAAAGTAACCCAACCACTTGCCCTTATTTCACTTAAAATCACCCTGAAAAAAAGACCCACGTCTTAAAGAATATGTTCACCTAGGAACATCGCACAACAAATCTTCCCTTGTGATCCTTTTGAGAGCATGTGCGTCAGTCATTGTGTGGCTGACCGCATGACATGGCCTACCAGACCGACCTCCTTGGTGGCATGGCGGCAAAAACACATCTTGCACGGACATATAGCTCAGAGGGAACGTACTCACCAAGTCTGGTCATCTGCCAACTGATCTGAGCGTCCAGCTTGCGACTCCCGGCAGGTATATTCTTTAAATATTAAATTAGTTGCTTGGAGCCTGGTTTTGTGTTAGTCAAATAATTAATTTAAATAATCATTTATATACAGCAAACTAAATGTTAAATAAATGTTATTATTATTATTATTATTATTATTATTATTATTATTATTATTATTATTAGCACCGCGTCTTACTACCCGTTCGGGTTATACGCACTTACACTAATGTGTAATGGTAGGGTGATTGTGATATGAAATGGAGGACCTACAGTTTAACGTGGAATCCGAACCACGGTGGAGGCCTGGCACTCCCCACATTTACAAGATGTCTTGTTAGAGGTGAAGGAAGGGTCTGGTAATCAGATAAATCTGTGCCGGGACCGAGGATTGAATCCCGGCCGCCAGGACCGAAGTCTGACACCTTACCCCTAGACCGTCAGGTCACCTAAATAAATGTTATACAAATCATTTATTAGAATAATAACTTGTGTAATTTTATTACGTCTGACAGCTTAGCTCAATTGGCAGCATGTCTGTCTACTGAGCTGAATGTTCCAAGTTCTATTCCCGGCAAGGCTGAAAAATGTATAACTGGCTAAATGTTATGGAGTTCTCCCTCTACAGTGACAAATTAACGGATGGGTGCTGGGTGTTGTGTCAATTCTAGATTTAAGTTAGTTTATAGGTCGTGTTCTGAAATAATCAGTCAATTAATAAAGTGCATGTTAAATACCTTGTAAAAATTAAGAACATTTTTGCTTAATCTTTTACTCTTTTGGATTATACGCATACATTAATTATGCTATTGAAATAGGGATGAGGAGAGAAGAGTTTTACAGAAAATGTATCCAAATCTAAGTGGAGGAAGAATGGGAAACCGACCTCAGTACACCCAACTGGGATTCGAACCACAACTCAGTCCAACTTGAGGGTGACGCGTTTGAGCAGAATAATCGTTATTAAACCGGTCAGAAAATTCGTGATTGTAAATTTGGGCACTGGTTTTGTGTGTGTGTGTGTGTGTGTGTGTGTGTGGGTGTAGACAGAATGTACCGCAACATGTGAAACCCACTTCAGCGGTGAACAGGAGACAAAATAAGATGAAAAAAAATTTCATATACACATGCATCCCACTTGACCTTGTTTCCAAATTAGAGTCATGTTTCTACTCCAATATTGTGGATCTGTTTGACATTATAGGAAGTGCCCGAAATTGCCAAATTTGGCCTGAATACAAGCATGTAGTTGTCATGTTGTTGAATGCGACACTCTTTCAAAAATATTTATAGGTGTTTGGAATTAGCAGGAATAACACAGAGAACATACCTTGTTAACAAGTTGAGAGATATTGAGTATGGTTACAAACAGTTTAGTGGAATCATTTGGATGTAACTTGGGAAATAAGGTCAAATGAGACAGACACAAATTCATATATAAACTTTTTTTAATTGTTTTTGTGTTTTCTGTCCACCGCTAAAGTGGGTCCCACATGTTAAGGTTCATTCATTATTATTATTATTATTATTATTATTATTATTATTATTAATAATATTATTATTATTATTATCATCACCGAGTCTTACTACACGTTCGGGTTATACGCACTTACGCTAATGTGTAATGATAGAGTGATTGTGAGATGAAATGGAGGACCTACAGTTTAACGTGGACTCCGAACCACGGTGGAGGCCTGGCATTCCCCACATTCCCAAGATGTCTTGTCAGAGGTGAAGGAAGGGTTTGGTAATCAGATAAATCTGTGCCGGGACCGAGGATTGAACCCCGG
>CABFOW010002291.1:41186-78228 GCA_902141385.1 Timema californicum | reverse complement strand
TGAGGACGGGGAGATCGAGGTTCGAATCTCGGTCGGGTGAACTGGGGGTGGTTTTTCCTAAATGGTTTTCCTCTCTCCCTCCACGCAAATGCGGGTTCACTTCCTCTAATCCAACCTTCCCAATTTCTAATCCATTAGCGTAATTAGTACTTAAAGCGTATAACCCGAACGGGTAGTAAGACGCTGTACTAGAATTTTTTTTTTATAAATAATATTGGTTCACAGACACATTTATTGTATCTTTGTGAACTAAATTCAATAGTAGAAGTGACTCGGGCTCTTAATCTCCAACTCACACTAATCATTATGAATCTCAGGTAAATCCTGAACATTTAACTCAGAAACTTGAGGAAGAGAAGTTAAATCACAAAAAGAAAGACATGGCATCGGAAGAGCAGAATCACAATAGTGAAGATCATAAGGTACCAATTACAAACCCAGCTGATCAAGTGACAGGTAAGCCAAAATAAGTATTGGAAAAACCAGATAGAGGATTAAAAAAACAGCACAAGTTACTGAAGAAAATATTTCTAGGGATTCATTCCCAGAGAAAGTTTTAGAAAAAATAAAATAAGAGAAACCAATATACAAATGGAGAGGTCATAGTTTGAATCTCGACCGGGTATCCTGAGGTTAATTTTTCCTAAATGGTTTCCTACTCTCCTCCCGCGTAAATGCGGATGTATTACTTCCAAGTTCTACATCTCTCATCCCCTGCTCCATTAGAGCAATTAATATTCTTGAAGTCAATACGGGTATTAAGATGCAATAATATAAAGGTCGGATTAACCTAATAACCTCTAAGAGCACTTCAAAATATATTTTGATTAGCCTACATTAAATAGAGTTCACAATGCTTGTCTTGAAGTTGTAAAAATTAACTGTCTCTCAAAAGTATCCAATTGTAAAACTTGGAATAGTACGAATAAATGAAAGCACAGGGGAAGCTACGGCGCAACACTACATCAAATAAAAGTTGTCTAATTAGAATATTTTAAATATCAATGATATTCTGAATAATACAATAGCTTTGAATTGTTGGTGACAAATATAAAACAAATAAAGCATACAATTAATAATGTCGAATTTGAAAGTTAAAATTTGTTTAGAAGACCATATTCTGTTGGAGCAGGACGAAACGGGGAACTTTAAAAGGGAGAGATGAAGTAGGATCTCATGACCTGAAGTTAAATACGTGAAAGTAGGTTTATCTAATATCTCCTCTAGCTGTCAGATAAGGTTATTCCTATGAAAATGGAACTACACTTTGATCATATGCTCCCGGACATTGCTCTATGATCGAACCCCACTGTGTGCAAAATAAATAAATGTATACTCCATGTCTTACTACCCGTTTGGGAAATCTACATAGTGGGATAGGAATGAGGAAGGAAGCATTTTAAAGATAATCTATCAGCATTCGCGTGAAAGGAGAATGGGAAAATATCTAGGAAATTCCATCTTCAGTACACACGACCGAGATTTGAACCCTTATCTCCACATCTTCACCATGCCAGTCTTCCATGAGAGTGACACCTTAGTCCATTTGACCACTGAAGCGGGGAGGAACATACATTTAATTGATCCTAGCCTAATTCGGTAGCCGCGTGGTCTAACACGCTACTTTCGTATCAGACTAGACTGCTAAAGACGGGGCGATCAGGGTTCGATCCTTGTTGTGTGCATTGAGGATATTGTTTTCCTAAATGGTATTACACTCTCCTTCCACGCAAATGTGGGTGCACTTTCTCTCAATTGTAGCTTACTAATCCATAGCCTATTAGTGTGATTAATACATAGGCGTACAACCCGAACGGGTAGTAAGACGTGGTGCTTAAAAAAATTGATCCTAGTTTGGATGGAGTAAGTGTTAATCAATCTCCCAGTAGACAAATAAGCAGTTCTAAGGGCCGTATTTATTATCTAGTCTCGGGAGTCAACCAATCTCCCACTATAAAAATAGTAAGCAGTTCTAAAGGCTGTATTTATAGTCTAGTCTTGGGAGTCAATCAATCTCCTAGTAAATAAATAACAAGCAGTTCTAAGAGCTGTATTTATAGTCTAGTCTCGGGAGTCAACCAACCTCCCAGTATATGAATAACAAGCAGTTCTAAGAGCTGTATTTATAGTCTAGTCTCGGGAGTCAATCAATCTCCCAGTATACAAATAACAAGCAGTTCTAATGGCCATATTTATAGTGTAGTCTCAGGAGACAATCAATCTCACAGTATAAAAATAACAAACAGTTCTCAGGGCCATATTTATAGTCTAGTCTTGGGGGTCAACCATTCTGTGATCAACAAGCAGTTCCTTTCTATTAGGGGAGTTGTTGAGTTCAAATATCCACAATATATACTCTCCTAAGCTAATAACTACTCTCACCTTGTTCAACATAGACTCGAGAGCATCAGTGGAAGAGGACAGCCTTGACAAAGTCATTCGACCGTTCCAACTGATACTGTACAGATACTACAAGTGCGAGTCTACAAACGTTCCATTGTTATTAAAATGTCTTGTATTGACTGTCAGATTCGTATCGCCCTTGTCAAGATCCCTGTAATGTTTCAATTCCGAAATACTATTCCCCTCAAACAATGGGTGGACCAAAGGGTGCATCCACTCATCATTATTATTATTATTGTTCAAATTATTTTTATTAGAATCGAGTCCTATTACGCTTTCGAGTTATACGCATATAGTTACGCTAATGTATTGGGTAGGTTGAATTTAGATTAGATGTAGCCACATTTGCTTGTAGAAAGATAGAGAGTGGAAAACCAGTTATTGAAAACACTCTCAGTACACTCAACCGGGTATGAACATCAATCTCCCCTTCATCGGCAGTCTAGTCTATTGTGAGGGTTACACCTTAGACCATTCGACCACCGAAGCCAGTCATTACTATTTAAAGGTAGGGCGTCTACATTATCTTGCAGATGGAATGATAAAGCCTGTGCACATGAACTGCAGGGTAAAAATTAAATTCATAAGCAATTTGTTCAAAATGGAAAATGGAGGTTAGGTTAGGTTAGATTAGGGATTGGGCTATGAGTTGAATGGAAACACAGGATGTTCTGAAATTCATGTGCACCGGCTGGCAGGTAGGGCTATACTTTACTCCGCAATTCGAGTGCATCCGGTAAAACAATAGTAAAAATAATCCCCTGTGGAAAAACAAATCCCAGTTCACCCGACTAAGATTCGAACCTTGACATCCCCGTTACCTAAATCCAGTATACGCTTATGTACTAATTTGTCTTAGGGATTAAGGAGATTATATTTAAAGGAAGTGTACCCGAATTTGAGGAGTGAAAGAGTGGAAAACTATTTTGGAAAAACTACTTTCAGTACACCCGACAGAGATTTTAACCTTGAACTCCCCGTCACCAGCAGTCTAGTCTACTGCGAGAGTAGCGCGTTAGACCATGCGGCCACCGAAACGGGTTAGCAGTTATATAACGTTGGATTTATCAGATTATTGTATTGTGTCTTGAAACAAATCAAAACAAGAACGAACCCGCTTCAGTGGCTGAATGGTCTAAGGCGTCACTCTCGTGGTGGTCTAGATTTCCGATGACTCGGAGATTGAGGTTCGAATCCCGGTTGGGTCTGCTGAGGGTGATTTTTCCAAAATTGTTTGTTACTCTTCTTCCATGCAAATGTGGGATGATTATCTCTAGAATACTTCTTTCCGCATCCCAATCCAATTGTCATTAGATGCGTGTAGCCTGAACAGGTAGTAAGACGTGGAGTTTATAAAAAAAACAAGAACGACACAAGCACTTTCTATTTTAACTAGTGATTTAAAATACTTTCACAACACTAGCTGCGGTTGCCTGCTAGTATCTCACTTTGTAGGCGCATGCGCACTGAATGAGACGGTTGATTTGGCCGCGTTGTCATTGGTTTTGAAACTTGATTGGGTTGAGGCCGATTTCAACGTTCAGAAAAGGGGGAAGCTCAAGTTATTTGAAGTCGTGCAGAGCAGACAATGCCATCGAGATTGAAATCTTTCGATTGGTTGAGAATTTGTTTCTGATATGCTCTGCACTTGTTTTCAAACGAATGGGTGAATACGCAATAACACGTTTTCATAGCAAAGGGGGAGAGGGGACTTTTATTGTCATGCGTTGACATCTTCGTTAGGTGAAGAGATATAGGGACTACTCTCGAGACAGTATCATTTGATCGTTTATCCTCATCAAATAGGTGGGGGGGGGGGCACGTTGACTTAGGTTTCAGGCTCGTATAAGCTGGTTTGTATACCAATGCGGGTACATTTACTATACCTTTCTCATATATACCTCGTTAGACTGACCAAACGCACATATCCCAGACGGTTACTAAGATGCAACGTAAAAAACTAAAATTGCCAGCGTGTGGTTTATACTTCTCGAAAAAAAAAGGTGTTCTGCCTGAGTTGTTTTAGTTGCGTGATGTGTGTAGCTAACATGTGTTTGCGAATTTAATCGATATTATTATTATTATTATTATTATTATTATTATTAGTATCACTAATGATTTGTTGGAAAATATATAATTTTGCGTGTATTGTACAAAATATAATATACTCAAAGGTTATGATTTTAAAATCTCATATATATCTTATGTTATATTAGTAGGCCTATGAACTGTAATTTTATTATTATTTTAATACTTAACCATTCAAAAATGTCTATTTTTATATTGAGATAAGAAAAGGTACTTTCAATGGTATTGAGGGTTAGGAGGGGAGATAGCTCAGGTCTTGAACCCAGGATACGCCACTACTTAATATTCACTCTAATGCGTTGGCTGAATACTGAAAAGTGGGCGGTCTTAGCTTTTCTTTTGGGCTGAGATGTAAGTGTTTTGTGTGGGCAGCGTAACACGCATTTGATGGCCGTAAACGATTACCTCAACAATAACAAAACCTTAATATAAAAAATACTATCTTACAAATAACTACCACCAGGGGCCTCTTAGATGTTTACAGTTGTAAGAATACGTCGACATTGCTCCAGTTAAAATGTTTTGAATGTCATAATGAATTAGAAATTTTGTGCATTAAAACCCATTTTATGGTGTATTTTCCACAAACATAGGTGTACCGTATGTGTTGTAACATAAAAGTTTCTTGGATCTTTGGTATTTTATAGTATGAAGATAACAAAATGTTATTATGTTGAGTCCTTTAGAAAATTATTATAACATTCCTTTCGATTATAACTTTGTAAAATATATAGTAGAACCGTCAATAAAAGGTAATGCCTTTTTTTAATGTATAGTTGAATATTTTCATAGTCCTTGAGAGATAAAATTGTTGCTAGAACAAGTGTGGGAATAAATATTGGTATCACTTAAAAAAATTTGCCCGGGGCTGAACAAATTGGAAGATAAAGTAGTATTCATCCCTTTGGCCTGCCTTACTCAAGTGTGTATCTTATTATTATTACTATTATTATTATTAGCACCACGTCTTACTACCCGTTTGGGTTATACGCACTTACGCTAATGTGTAATGGTAGGGTGATTGTGAGATGAAATGGAGGACCTACAGTTTAACGTGGGATCCGAACCACAGTGGAGGCCTGGCGTTCCCCACATTCACAAGTTGTGATTAATACACGTCTTGTCAGAGGTGAAGGAAGGGTTTGGCAATCAGATAAATCTGTGGCGGGACCGAGTGTGTAGCTTGTCATTCAAGAAATATACAGATCTAGGCAAATTTTAAAGAAATGTAATTATTGCTATGTCTAATATTATTGCTATAAAAGGATTATTTTAATAGGGCAAGATGAGGACGTGAGCTGGGAAGAAGTACAACCACATTAGAGGTGGGTGAGTATGGGAAAACCTCATTGATAAATCACAATATGTAGTAAAATATCCTCTGTATACCCTTCTGAGATTCGAACCTATACCTACTCACTTCAGTGAACGCGTGAACTACACTAGAATTTGGCTAATTCTACATGGGTTAGTTCGAAAAATTGTATAATTCGAACCTACTATCTTTCCCAAAGAAATTTCTATTTAAATCAATCCTATACATTGTTAATTTTTTTCCGAGTTTGTACTCATTTTGAGCCCAACTTAATAATCCTTATTAAACCACCCCTTATGCCAATATTGTCAAATAAAGTTGTAGTTATCCTATTGACACGTCATAGTAAATGAGTGCGCGGGGAGTTATGCGCCCGCGGCGAGCAGGTTGCCTAATATAGGAGATGTGTTGGCTCAGTTTTCCACAATTCTGATTTAAGTCTCCAATTTTAGTGTGATAATTTTCCCAAGTTTTTATATTTGGTGTTTGAATTTCTCTTGTTTTATTGCTTAAATGTGTTTCATATAGCATATATGAGATGTGTGTGATTAAATATAGCATATTTTGAGGTTATTGATCTACTGAGAACCAGCTGTCTAGATAGTCTACTCATGAAAATGGTTAATTTGAATTTAGGATATTTCGATTTTTAATTTTTTTTTAGATATCCCTTGGACTTCGAGTTAAAAAAGCTCCATTGTATATGTCCAACTCATGCATTATGGGTTGTCTGTGGCGGAAAGGTCCAAGTCCAGACACGAGCAGAGAGTACTGAGGGGTGGATGTGATACACGGCTTCTCAGGCATTGTTTAATCACCGAATATTTATAAAATGGTTTAATATTTTTTATATTTTTTCAGCCAAAATGTAGACGAAAGTTCTAAACAGTTAAAAAATTTAAAATATTTAATAAAGGTTCTATAGTTAAAAAAAACAATATCCTATTAAAGAATCACACATTATCTTAACAATCCCTGTTGTGACACTATAAAAACTTGACTTTATATGATAGAACAGGGGTTGGCAACACGGTTCCCTTGGGCCTCATGGTACACTTTTGACAGATTGTTGACGCCCGCCTTATATTTTGTAATCTTGTACATTTTTTGTTAAATAGTTTTGTTTGATAAATAAATGAATGGTTGTTGAGTATTATTTGAAATTAAACTTCTTTGTTATCGATTTATCCTTAGCCCTCAATTTATTATTCCATTAATATATTCATAAATAAGTTTTTAAAATTAAGACCACTTTGCAACATGCCTCAAAATGTGAGGCTCAAATATTTAAATCTGAAGAGTGGTAATATTATAGTTTATGTTTTGTTTTTTACATCTAAAATATTTATATTCTCAACTTTTCATTAATAAATACATAAATAGAAGGTGTACATTTAACTATAAGAATCTGTAAGAGCATAGTTATTTTAAGGCTTATTCTGGCAGGAGGTTAACCCACGCTTGTACATTTCCTTGGAAGTCAAGAGTATTGGTTTGCCATCCTGTTGAGAGTAGCATATAGCTCATATAGCTTGCATCCTGTTGACGAACGAGCACGGTGCGACTGATGGACCTTCCTAGCTGGGGAAACTCGAGATAGGCAAGATTGTTGAATGTTGGAAGCCATGCTGAGTATATTTGTGGCGGTATCTAGCACGTCTGACGAAATGACGATATAAAATGTGATCGGGTGGTTCACCCCACCGGAGGGTCAATCGCGGGTCTACCGAAAGGTTGCGAGACCGTTATCGTGTCTGCTCCCTCGTCACGAGAGGTCTACCCGGTGATCCATGTAGTAGTTTAGCATCTGACTAGATTAATAAATATATCTTATTGGACTAACTCGCCAGTCTCATTCCCCACGAACCACCCATTCCAACCCCTACCGCTCGGGGTCCATCCTAACCATGTAGGTCCCTACGGTGACGCGTTAGTGCTGTAGTAGGGTTAGCTACCGGGCACCCAGATAAAACCAGTGACCTTACACCGTTTTGTCAAAAGTAGGATAGGGAAATTACAAATCGATATTTTTCTTGGCATCCCCAGATTAAAACATATTTTAGATAATAGCTCTTCATACTCGAAAGGTTGCCAACCCCTGGGGTAGAGGAAGGGAAGATCTAGGTTTATAACCTTTTGATTTAAACACATTTTCACGTAAAGCGGCAATGATGAAAAAAAAGTTAAACTCAACATTTTTAAATGGTTGTAAACCTACTTCTAATTATTTCCTATATTTTGTTGAAAGCCATATTTCAAAATATCAAACAATCACTAAAATTATCCGGTATTCCTAAACATCTACAACACCTCTTAATGCTCTACCATTTAGCACCCTTATTAATTTTTTAATCTCCCTCCACGCAAATACACTTTTCCTCTAAATAATATCTTCCTCTTCCCCTCCCCATCAGATTTATTAAAACATGGACTAATTAAGGCCCTGACCTCTCCATATTCGCCAGTATATTACGAGAATGACGTCTTGGGCTGTGCGACCACCACTTTGGGCACAAATAGTGTTAAGATATATTACGTTTACACTGTATTTAATAATACTTGGGTGACATCTTAGTTCAGTCTATAAGGTGTTTGACCGGGTTCAATTACCAGCATGGACGAAAAGTTTATCATTAGTGAAATGTGGGTTACCCCTTTCATTGCGATGAATTAGTGGTCAGGAAGCTGTGTAATGTGTCTGTTTAATATACATCTGATATAGTCAGTCTGTTCAAAAAGTGCAGGTTTTAATACCTCGCTAATATTTTACTACATATTTTATGAATGTATAGTTATCATAATATCAAGAAAAAAATAATATAAATATGAGGTTGCAACATCCCATTCTAAACAAATTGTCTCAACCTCTCTGACCTTAGGGAACTCAGAAGTTCATGGCAGCTATAATGTAGGCTCACCATTCAATCATATTCTAATTAATGGCTATCAGTGACAATCTATGTATATAAAAAGAAAAGTCCTGACTCACTGACTGACTCATCAACGCCCAGCCCAAACCCTTGGACCTAGAAAGCTGAAATTTTGCACAGAGGTTCCCTTTATAATGTAGACAAGGAATAAGTCTGGATTTTTTGAAATTCCCACGGGATAGGGAATAAAGAGGATTTATATAATTACTATACCACAGTGGGTAACGGGTAGTGGGTAAGCAGGGGGAGCCTTGTATAATTATTACAACACAGTAGGTCACGGGCAACGCCGTGCGGGACTGCTAGTATAATATAAAGTATAAAAAGATGGTGTTGGTACTTGCTGTCAACACGTTAGATCATCCATATTAATGGAATAGGATGCAAGTGAATATTCTCAATAGGCTACTGGTTATCATAATGAGCATGGGCTATTTAAGCAAGCCACCCTAGAACCTCTGTGGACAATCCTCCTAGTCACTTAGCTAATTGTAGCACACCGCCTCTTTAGTTGAGCCATTGTGGACAACCCTGCCACAGTCATTTAGCTAATGGTTGCTTACTATAATATATTTTTCTCGTAATCTAGCCCTATTATAAATATAAATATGCACATAAATACATGCTAATAGAAGAACAAAATGAACGACATTTTCTCCTTCAAACCTGCAAAGCTTTATTATTTTGACAACTTAATTTATCACCTAGTGTTATTTTCCTCCATGCACTTGACATGGTGGTACTTTGCAACCACGATTGCGTGATATAGTATCAAAACCCGAGCTCCACACTTTATTTTCAGTCAAGCACAATATTATAATCATGGCTAGGCCACTTCAGAGATGATTTAAGGAAAACGTGCGTGAGGTCGACATGAAAACAGATAGCACATTGTGTATCTAGATTGCAGTATTTCTTGCGGTGCTGTTAGCTGTTTTAATTTAAAATGAAATTATGTCGGAAACATTTTGAGAGCATATTTGAAAAATAAAAGTAACTTTTTCGAATAAAGATAGCCACCTGTGTTGTTGACCTCAACTTTTAAGACAATAAGGTTGCACTAAAAAAGGTCGTTGATAGCAAGGAACTTTGGGTTCGAGTCTCTACCGGTGCACTTACAGGCTTGTTTTTTAAATGTGATTCATAATATATATATATACATTTTTTTTGTATATGCTATATGTATTAATCACAACTTGTGAATGTGGGGAATGTCAGGCCTCCACCGTGGTTCGGATTCCACGTTAAACTGCAGGTCCTCCATTTCATCCCACAATCACCCTACTATTACACATTAGCGTAAGTGCGTGTAACCTGAACGGGTAGTAAGACGCGGTGTTAATAATAATAATAATAATAATAATAATAATAATAATAATATATGCTATAGTGGGTGCATTTGCTCTTAGCTTTCAACAAATTCTCTTCTTATCAGATTAAGCTACCTACCTATACATATAATTGATGTGTAATTTTATAATTATAAAGGTGACCTGGTGGTCTAGGGGTAAGTTGTCAGACTTCAATGCTGGCGGCCGGGGTTCAATCCTCGGTCCCGGCAAATATTTATCTGATTACCAAACCTTTCCTTCACCTCTGACAAGACATTGTGAATGTGAGGAATGCCAGGCCTCCACCGTGGTTCGGATTCCACGTTAAACTGTAGGTCCTTCATTTCATCTCGCAATCATCTTACCATTACACATTAGCGTAAGTGCGTATAACCCGAACGGGTAGTAAGACGCGGTGCTAATAATAATGATAATAATATAATTATAAATAATGGTAGACTCCATAGCTAACGGGGTCGTTTTGGTAAGTGAAAAATTGCCATCCATGCATTCAGCTCAAACAAAATATTTAATCCTAAAATGCGTTATTTCCAACCATTGTTCACGCCCAAATATAGTCAAAAGTTTCCAAAAAGGCTCTTTTTCTATAACAACCCTATAGTTTGAGTTTTATTAATGTAAAATTTTTGTAAATATGTCATATTAGCTCATTTTCAAAGCTATGAGACTAGCCTTGATGTAAAAGGGCTTTAGATTTATCCTTTAACTAAAACAGTATTTTTTTGATAGTCTCTTTAACAGAAAATCTTAAGATATTTGAGAACTAGAAGCAAGCTTTCCTCTTTACCTTGAGGTAGAAAGTTTAATAGTTTTTATTCCCCTATTTAATATTGTAATGATAAATGGTGGTTGTAGGTGAAGGTGGAAAGGGAATATAAGCCAAGACAGAGAAGAGAAGCCGTTCCATAAAACGGCACAGATCATCGTATTTTAAGCCGTGTGGCCTGACATCGATTGATACTTTCTCGCCCATCGAGGTGGTTGCCTTAGCACAACATTCTTTAAATATCAGATAAATAAATATAACTAGCCTAATTTGTATTAATCACATAAGTTTATATTATCAGTAACTGACTACACATTCGGGCTATTAGTATGATTGAACTAATTAGGAGAGTCTACATTAGAGGAAATGCACACTCATTTACGTGAAAGCGGAGTAGGAAACAATTTAGAAGGGGAAAAAACTACAATATTCACTAAACGCAGACAGTATTACAGTATTGCCTTGTCACAGGCAAACCATAGTAGATGAAGTTGATGCCTTAGCCTCCATACCCATCAATACGAGTGAATTAATATTTAATTTAGAGGTCAAACAACCAATGAGTTATTAGTTTTAATTAGTACTTTAAAGTTAAACACAATATTTATTATTGGCTTATTTCAAGGGGTAAGGGTGAAGAGGACATTTTAGCTTTGAAGGGCGCGCGCGTTATCGTCGAGAGAGTATGAGTAAACCATAGTGGTAAGTCACACGTATAATATAGGAATATAAAAAAATTATATTGTACTACAAAAATAAATAAAGAATTAAAGAAAAAAGGACTCATTATATTAAATGTTATCGATAATATCAAGTGGAATAGGGGGTGCTGCAGTTCCGCAGTGCCTATACACGAGCCGCCACTGGTCGTGCACATACAATGTTCGCCTGACGCTTCAGACCACACGTTCACCACTGTGTGTATTGTACTCGTGGATTGAATAAAAAACAAGTTGGGTCTGTTTTCAAGATACTTTTTTTTACTAGCATAGTTTTATTTCGTGTTTTTTTTAAAGTTCTTCTTAGTCAACAGCCTGAAGGTTGATTTTATGTGAGTTCTATTCATTCGGAGCTGGACATGAGCTAAGCCCTTAGGATGGTTAGTGCTGCCTTTACCATCTGGTAAAAATCTCATATACTTAGGAAGTTAAGGAAATATGGTGGTCCTCCGTAGCCTTTCACACTGAATTTCTAAGAGTGAGCAGGAAAGGACCTACCAATTTTGCTGGGAATGGTATTCTCACATACCTTTGGGGTTCTTTAACATTTCACAATCGACATCGGACCGACAGTTTCACTTTCCCTCCAAAGGAAGTTGTACTACGGATTCTTAACACCCAAGAAAAAACCCGTCAACCCCCTCTGGGTTTGAACCCACGAACATTGGGTCCTGGGGAGAGCATTTTACCCCAAGACTACCAAGGTTGACATATTGATTCATAGTATTTTACTATTCATAATTAATATGGTAGACATATTCCCATAAACTGTTTAAAAGAAAATTTAAGTAAAGCTTTTTCAGATATATTCACAATAGTCCGTAAGATTAATATAGTACGGATGCGAACGCGAGCTATGGTTCGTACTTTTGTAGTTTCTATTAAAAAAAGAAACATACTTTACATAGACCCCATTGTAATCCAAACAATCCTTGAATAATATGTCCTGAGCATCACGGCATTAGATTAGAAACATTTTAAATGAAGAAAAAAAGCCCTGGTCAAATTATACAATCCTCATGACAGCTTTTTCAAAAACTCATGATATTCCATTTAATTTATAAAATTAAACTAAATGTATTTAGAGAAGTAATATTTGATTTTTGGNTATTGAAAAAATAAGGATCCTAAATCGTGTTTCTTGTCATCCCTCTCAGAATAATTAATATTATAGTATCTATTCTAAAAACCTAACTCCTTTGTACTACCATTATAATTTGGAATCACCGCAAATAATTTACGTCTTACAAACTGGTATTTTTTATAGGACGCCACCAATCTACCAAACAAAATCTCTCTATTAATTATTATAATTCAATTTTACAAATCACCTTGTAAATGTTGTCCTTGAACTGTTGAGTCACCGGTGTAACGTGGTTGAGCAGTTTGTATGTAACGAAGGACCACCCATATTTAGTAAAGAGAGCCGGTGTTTGTCTAATGTATTCATTTCTCACAAATACATCTATCAAAACGTTCGCTGTCACAGGTGATCAATATGGCCGATAGAAATTGTCTGCAATATATACAGGCTAAGTCGAACAGTGAGGTTGACCAACCACCCAGGAGTACCGGGGTCGAGGAAGCATCGTACCTTCAATGATATTTTATAAACAATCCTTTACTTTACATCCATTATTATTTCGAGCCTATTGTCTGGGTCAGGTTTTTATTCAAGCCATATATTATCCCCTACCTGCTTGCTAGGCGTGTCATAGTTTCATATGCCTTATAATCTAACTTAAGGCTAGGACAGGTACAACATCCAATCCCCACCCGTTAATTCATCACTGTGAAAGGGTAAACCCACATTTCACCAGTGATACATTTTCGGCCATGCCAGGAATCGAATCCGTGACTGCTACCGATTGAACTAAGGTGTTGGATTTATAAACAATCCTTAGCTAGAATAATTTTAGTTTAAAAAATGCGTAAATTATTTAGATATATTTTACATTGTATTATTTATTATGTGAATTGTGACTGTTAAGACTATTTTATTTATCGCCACGTCTTACTACCTGCTCAGGTTATACACTTGTATGATAATTACTTTAATGAGTAGGGATGAGGAACGAACTCCTTTCCCCCTCATTTCATCCCCATCAGAGTAAATATATTGGGCTAGTACAAAGAATTAAGGTGTGGCAGAAGGGCGCACGATCAATTTTTCAGTTTTTATAGAATATAAATTGGTTGGCAAAAATAAATCAAACATTTCTCCAGTAGCAACATAGAGTTTAGTTTTCTGCACATGCTAATACCAACAGATCTTGAATATCTCTCAAGGGTGTCCTGGGATTTTGTCAAAACATTTTAAATAAAGAGAAAATGTTTTGACAACATTCCAGGACATCCCTGATAGATATTCTATTATTAGCACCGCGTATTACTACCCGTTCGGTTTATACGCACTTACGCTAATGTGCAAATGGTAGGATGAATGTGAGATTAAATGAAGGACCTACAGTTTAACATGGAATCCGAACCACGGTGGAGGGCTGGCATTCCCCACATTCACAAGATGTTTTGTCAGAGGTGAAGGAAGGGTTTAGTAATCAGATAAATTTTTGCAGGGACCGAGGATCGAACCCCGGACGCCACCATAGAAGTCTGACACCTTACCCCTAGACCACCAGGTCACCGTCGATAGCCATTCAAGAACTGTTGATATTAGCATGTGCATAAAACTAAACTTTACATTGCTACTGGAGAAATATTTGATTAATTTTTGCCAACAAATTTAAATTCTATAAAAACTGAAAAATTGCTCGTGAGCCCTTCTGCCACACCTTAAGAAAATCATTTATTAAATAAATACTTTTTTCTTCTCAACTTGTCTGGAATGAGCTACACTGGTCGCGCGGGTGGGTACGTGTGGTGCGCATTCTATACAAATGTTACAAATGTCAAGAACGAGCTCTCAAATAGACTCCCAGAAAGAATCGTGATCGAGGTGACCATGGAAAGTGAACACGACTTACATTCGTTCAAAATAAGAAGTCATGAGTTGATGTGTAATTGTCACGGTACAAATAAACATAACTTAAAAAAAACAAGTCTGTGTTTGCTAAAGCGTTTCGTCAAGGAGACCACGTAATTAGTTTCGACATGTCTGTTTGTCTGTTTCCCCATCCTGTTAGTATGTCCAGTGACAGGAGTATGTTTAGACTACAGAGGTTTCCAAGCTGCGAATTGGGTCACAAAAATTGTAAGCAGAGTTATTTTCATCAACCCCTACTTGGAATCAAGCCAGTGTCCCCTAGAAATGTGTCTAACACTTATTCCCTAGGACAAAGTTTTTATCTGGAGTAAATGTGGTCCTATATTAAATATGTGTAATCGTCAGGGCCTGTACTTTAATGAGATTCTTCTTTCTCATCAGCGATTAAAGGCCTTGTGGACCACGCGCCAACCTCACAAACCTCCTCCATCTCTTTATATCTTGGGCCACTTCTTTCCAATCTTCTTTCACCCCTAGTCCCTTCATATCCTTGATGAGGACCCAAAAATTATCAAAAAATGACCTAAAAATATGAACAAAATCTCGTAATGAATGCACACGACTAATATAAATAAAACAAGCCCTTTACAAATAGATAAATATTCGATGCCTTTAACAACTAAACTTTCGTATCCTACTGAATGTTATATTGATTTACAGATATCTGCTTTTGAAGTAATAACTATCACCTCCAAATGCAACCCTCTTCAACCAGGTTGCTGTAGACTATTTTATAACAAAACATTTTACCCGCCTCGGTGCTGTAGTTAGCTAACGCGCCAGTCGTCTTGAGCTCGACTGCCGAGGACGGGGAGATCAAGGTTCGAATCTCGGTCTGGTGAACTAGAGGTTTTTTTCCTAAATGGTTTTCCACTCTCCCTCCACGCAAATGCAGGTTGAATTCATCTAAATAACACATTCCCTTTTCCTAATTTATTAGCGTAATTAGTACTTAAGCGTATAATCCGAATGGGTATTAAGACGCGGTGCAAAATATAAACAAAGCATTACCTATATTTTCTTCTCATTCTGACAAAAATATGGCGAAAATATAATGTTTGAGATAATTTAAAAAACCCGCAGAATCTATGCACACATGTGCCTTGTCTGTAATGTACAAAAAAGAAGAAGAAAAAAGTGTCAACAAAATCCTGCCCTTGACCATCATCATTTAGCATCATACTTCCGATTGACTTGCTCCAGATCTCCACTTCAGCCTATCATAAGTCAAGTTTTATTATTTAGAATTGTTCTCATATATAAAAATGTACTTCCTATAAATGGTCAGAATTTCGAAAACCAGACCATCTGTATATTAAGAGTAAGGCCTAAGCCTAATACTCGAGTAAACTGAAAATGTTCGTGCTATAAGCAATTAAGGTTCGGTCAAATCAGAACTTTCACACCACGCCACTAGAGTAGACGGCTACTTATATTTTTGTCGTACTCAATCACTTAAATTACCTCTAAGGTAATTTCCTTCCGTATCTAGAATAAGGAGAGTGAGAGAGGGAAAAATAGGAGAAAAAAATTAACACACTCAACTACACGAAGTGAAAAAAAAAAACCAATCTTGTCATGTTTTCTTCTTTTTTTTACCCACCTCCTGTTGTTGACAATAATGTCTGTTTTACGTGACACATACTTCGTGTACCATCACACACATTAGAATTGGCACAGCAGTGTGTTTTTGTTACTTCGACTATCCCACTTATATTGTTACACCTCATTTAATTAAAATTATAGAACGGTTGTAAGTAGCTATTAAATACTTGCACAAAAACAGAGATTAAACATCACCATTTTTTTTAATGTGAAATAATTTCAAATTGCAACGAAAATGAGGACGTATTGACACACCCATACAACACCCACCAAACAAATATTCAACACGACCATTTTCAAATGCTAAACTACTATCGCTCTATTTTCTTATCAATTGATTGTACTTGCATTTTTAAAATAACTGATTTTTTAAAAAAATTCGAGTAATTTAACACAGAAATACTATTAGTATCTATGTACACGCAGACAAAGGCGTCTATATAGTCTTGTCTTGTATACCGGTGACGGGTAGGTCGGATTCCTAACCCTGGCCATTCAGGTGTACTAAGGTGGTATTTACTATACTATTTATACTATTTCCAACGCCAATACGGATACACTATTTCTATAGTCATCCCTATCTCATTAGAGTAAATATGTTGATTTGCAAACACGAGTTTATTATTTTGATTTTATTCCTACATTTGACACCAGTGCTTAACCTAAAAGTTATGAAGGAGGATATAATAATAATAATAATAATAATAATAATAATAATAATAATAATAATTATTATTATTATTATTATTATTATTATTATTATTATCATCATGAACTGTTTCCAGCCTGTGGCCGGGTCTGTTTTGTAAAAAGCCTCCATCTCCCTCTGTCCTTCTAACATTCTTCCTCCTGTACTCTCTTCCACCTTGCTCCTCTCACTTGCACACTTGCTGCTATCTGTTCCTCTCATCTCTTCCTTGGTACGTAAAGAGGATGTATTAGAGAAAATCGTGACCTTATAGGCCCTAAGATTTGAAGGAAGAAGGAGTAAGAGGGAAAACCATCTCCAAAGAACTCAAGCTGGATTCAAATACCTACCCCCTTATCCAAGGTGACCAAGTGCATTGCGAGACTCAGACAACTTTACCTCCACTGTAGGACGCTGTTATTTGATTCATTTAACTGGGGATAAAATATGGTCTTCCCGCCTTGAAATAGAATGGAAGAACACCTTACGGGTATGTTTATCAGATGAATCACGGTCTTCCAAATATGAATCAATCACACTATCCTTTCAGCAAGGAATCAAAGACATAGGTCATCTTAGGGAGGTCCCACTTTCAAGGAAACTGCTCTGGTTTTATTTTTATTTTGAGGTATTTAAAGTGCACTTTCAAGACATACTGATTATATCAACACACGACTTATAAATTAACGTGAACCTAGAACATATACAATACACATTTCCCTACCGTTAATTATTCATCACTGAGAAAGTGGAGACCCACATTTCACCAACGATCAAAATTTTCGATCGTGCCTAGAATCGAATCTAGGAACCTTATCCAAGTAGGAAGACACGCTCCCGACTTAGCTAATATGGCGGACCTGTTCTTTTATTCGTTTCAAATGGAAACAGAAACTCTCGGAATTCCTTGCTGAGACACTAGAGACGAGCATTAAGCCCAGGCCACAGACAAGGAACACGTGTTTCCAAAAATCGCCAGTTAACAGACCAGCTAACGGACTGAAAGATGCCGAGTTTGTGTACCTGTTTTGCTCTTTGGATTAAATCAGAAGGGCACGAGGTAGATGCATCAAAAGCGCACCATTGTTGGTAGTCTTTGAGATCTATATGACAGCTCCCCAAGAAATTTATATTTCTCAGTGATTACAAGTATCGCGAGTTTCGTGAATTGACCAGTTATCAACCTAACTTAACCTAGTCCAACCTAATCCTTATAGTAAGGAGTAAAGAGGTTGTTCATTGTAGTTTTATTATATTATTGTAATTATTGTAAAGAACAAGAGGGTTACTTTCAATTTATATATTCCATGTAACCTTGTTATTCAGTTGTTATTTTTCCCTTGCGCGCTTTTGATGCGAGGTCTAGGTGCGATTTTGATATGAGTTTTCTCCATCTTGCGCTCTTTCGATAATCTCCGGGACGGACTGTACTGCTGCATTACTCATGCGGGCAGCCGCGGTGGGCGTGGCCTCGGCTGTCATTACTTTAAATTAATATACTAGGGTCGGGCGTATCTAAGTACACAGCACGGCCAGAACTAAATTACAGAGCCTTACATCAAGACTCTGCTGAGAGGCCTCGAGTCTGCTAGGTTAGACGACCTCAACAACACTTCTAGGAAGACCGAGCTAATTATTGGAGACTGGGAGTGTCGCGTCTCCAACAGCTCTGATTCAATACGTACCAAAGTAGTGCCTAAAACATCCGATGTCATCCTTTCCAATAGTTGGACATGAAATTTTTTTCTTCTTACAAATTTGGAAAAGAATAACATTCCAGAGATTTAAACTTATAAAAGGCTAGGTTCTAAATACGATGGCTTGTAGGAAAGCCCTCCAACAGAAGATGACAATAATTTGTTTTAAACATTAAATTAAATATCCCTTTAAATAATTGCAAATTTTATCTTAAACATAATCTAGGCTTTAGGTGTAGTTCATTTTTAAAAGACTCCAATAAGCTATATGTTGACTTTCGTAATAGTGGACATTTGTAGCACCTATTAGAAAATTCAGATATATCATTTGTGGTCAACGTTGATTACATTTCAATATTCTATTAGTGTTGTTTTTATAGTTATTTATAATGCATATCAAAAAGTGACCTTTGCAGATCACATAACCTGAAGTATGCATCCGTGAAATTAGATCTAGTAATTTTTCTAACGGTCATATAATCTCCATTAGTAAGAAAATTGAGTTGTACTAGTTTAGGTATTGCTGAAGAATACATTATAAATAATAGTACCTAATTGAGGGGATGTGTAGTCTACCTTCAAAACATCTCCCAAAGGTGTGACATTGGATGAATATGTAACTCCATCTAATTATTTATTAAGTTTCTACCTAAGGTTCTTTCACCTATCGGGGCATCGTACACCTAACCTGTAGGGGGTTTATCGTGTCTACCGCGATAGGGGAAATAGAGGGAGGAGGGGAGGGTCTAAGGGGAGGAATTGGTAGAGGGGTAGGGGATGAAAAGTAGGGGAGATTATGATAGAGAATGGAGATTGCACAGATTTCGCTTTAATTGAAACCACAGGGGGAAGGTGTAATCTTTATTTGCTCAGGTAGAGACGGGCTTGTGTTTGTGTTATTTTTTGATAACGTTTGGGAGGGAGAGTGAACGAGGTGTTCGATAATTATTCCCACTAATTCAGGAATATCGTAGCGAGGTACCCGGCCTTGCTAGCTGCTCTACTGTTAATAGAGTTTGTTGAATCATAAATGATCGGGTGGATTAGTTTAATCCAACAACGTAAAGCATCCACCTCCCGCAAGGCTTTCCATAGCTTCTGGCTAAATGGTTGCATCAATGTTTAATGAAGTGCGAAGGGCTATAGGTTTGCGTCCCCGCTCTATAATGAATATAGATTTTTTTTTTAAATCGCCTCGTATATTACCTGTCCGGGCTATACGCATTTTAATTACGTTATTAGGTTGAACATGAGAACATTAGCATTTTCGTGGAGGAAGGGAGAGAAAGCATTCAGTGAAAAAAAAATCACAGTACATTGAGCCGGGATTTAAAGACCGACCTCTTCGCTAGCAGAGACCCAAACTAGATCAGTATGAAACGATTCGTGTAGTTGGGATTATGCATTATATCTACTGAATATATAAATTAAATATGCTTAGTAATAATGTTTAAGGTGGGAGTGTATAAGGCGAGGAAAAGGTAAGTATTTTTGAAGTTTTTAGAGCAAAACTTTTTTTTTTCCAAAATAAATAAAATACTGCTTCAGTACAAATATAGAGTTTAACTTTTTTCACGTGGTGATGTCAACAGTTGTTGAATATCCATATGAGCATAGCGGTATTGGATGACAAACTTTTTAAATGAAGATTAAAAAAACTGTCATCAAATTCCAGAACATCCTTAACCGATATTCAAGAAATGTTGACATCAAGTGAAGAAAATTAAACTCTTTTTTTCGATATGTTTTTATTTTGAACAAAAAAGATTTTTATATAAAAACTGCAAAAACTTAACCTTTTCTCGCATCTCCTACACTAACACCTTAACCTAATGCAGCACACTCAACCTTAGCGACAGGAACTATACCTAGGTATGAGGGCAGAGTATTACCCAAATATTGCGTTATTTCAGATGTGTGCGACCGTAGCCTGAGTGTGTGTCTAGTAGTCTGAAGTCCACGAATTTCTAGTATTTTGATAAATATAAGGTTTTTCCATGAGCAAAAGGGTGGAAAATAAGACACGTTAAAATGGTTTGACTCGTGGCGAAGACCTGCGATTCATCACTATTATTTCGGATTCATTTCCGAATATAGGTGGTGCATTAAAGGCGTGGGATCTGGCTAGTGAGTGACTGAGTTTATCTTAAAATCCAACATGCAAGAAATGCATGCACACAACAGCTGTTTGAAAGACACTTCGTTAAAAGATGTAGTCCATAACGATATAACATAATAAATAATAATAATAATACTTAGCACCGCGTCTTACTACCCATTCGGGTTATACGCTTAAGTAGGCCTACTAATTACTCTAATGGGTTAGGAATTGTGAAGGATGAATATAAAGGAAGTGGACCCACACTTGCGTGGAGGAAGAATGGAAAACCATTTAGAAAAAACCACCCCCAGTTCACCCGACCGAGATTCGAACAACGATCTCCCCGTCTTCAGCAATTTAGCTTAACACGAAACTTGCGCGTTAGCTAACTACACAATCGAGGCGGGTAGCATAATAAATAAAATAAGGTTTTTTTTTTGGGGGGGGGGCGGGTGATATTATATATACTACACTCCCTTACCAAGCCCTCCCCCTTTTTCTTCGGTTGTAATTGTTACGCGGAATTATATTGTGCATCGAATGAACAAACTCTGTGTTGCCCTTGGGTGAAATTGGGTAAGCCTCTTTCACGTTTTGTAACTCGAACCCTTGAATCACTCTACAAAACCTGTCATATACAGTCACTAACATATCAAACTTACACACACCATTTCTCTGCTGACAGGGTCACACACACAAATCAAAATCACCGGCACTCGGCAATCAGGTCACGATTGATTTAATCGGAATACAGCTACCTATAATTTTTTTTAAATCAATTTTCTTGGTTTGTTTATTGGCCCCGTTTATTTAAACCAATAGAATGGAGATGAGGAAGTTATAATTTAAAGGAAATGACCCAGCACCTGCGTAGAGGACGAGTGGGAGACCCAGAGGCCTAACAAGGAAGTAATGAGCCCGTGGCAAAACTTTCAAGGTGGGGCCCTCCTCCAATAAAATGAAGCCTCCCTTCCCCCCCCCAATTTTTTTTCCTCTGTAATATTAGACTATAGTATATTACATTAACATTTATTATTGATTTTTTTTATAAATTTCGTAATACAGGTATACATTTTTCTAATAAATTTGCTCTCTGACAAGACATCTTGTGAATGTGGGGAATGCCAGGCCTCCACCGTGGTTCGGATTCCACGTTAAACTGTAGGTCCTCTCTGTAGGTCCTCCATTTCATCTCACAATCACCCTATCATTACACATTAGCGTAAGTGCGTATAAACCGAGCGGGTAGTAAGACGTGGTGCTAATAATAATAATAATAATAAATTTGCTACTGGAAAGTGTAAATTAACAATATAATGTTAAAAAAAATTGATCTGAAAAATTGATTAATACTATATTAATACAACACACCTCGGTGGCGTAGTTGGCTAACGCGCTTGTCGTGTTGAGCTTGACTGCTGAGGACGGGGAGATTGAGGTTCAAATCTCGGCCGGGTGAGCTGAGGGTGGTTTTTCCTAAATGGTTTTCCACTCTCCCTCCACGCAAATGCAGGTTCACTATCTCTAATTCAACCTTCCCAATTCCTATTACATTAGAGTAATTAGTACTTAAAGCGTATAACCCGAACGGGTAGTAAGACGCGGTGTTAAATATTATTATTATATTAATACATATTATAAACAAAACCATAAACAATATAAACACTTACAAAGGCTAAACAAACATCGACATTTAAAACTCTTTCTTCTTGCTTTGATCGCTGCGAAATTGTCTATATCTTCTTTAAAGTTTTTTTTAGGTCTACTCTTATCTTTTTAAATATTGATTTTACAGAAAAATATGTACATTTTTTTTTTTTGTAGAACATGAAATTATGCAAAATAAAGTCACTATTGAGTAACATTTTATTGAGTAATAAGATTTTTAAGAAACAAAAACAACACTTTCGTCTCTTACCAAATTAATTTTGGGTGGGTGGGGGGCCCGCGTGGTGGGCTCCAATTTGGTCGTGGGCCTGCGACATTTTGCCACCTATGCCACCATATAGTTACGCCACTGGGGAAACCATTTTATAATAAAAAAAACACTCAGTCTAGATTTTAATCTCGACCTCCCCGTCACTGTCAGACTGAGATTTAACGCCTTTGTTCATGTGCCTACTGGTTTGGGTAGTTTTTTAGTTTGTGGAAAGGGGGGCAGGGGACAATGAATTAAATTGGTCATTCTATTAATCTATTTGTTCTTTTTAATATAACTTTCAAATTTAAGGCCACATTAAGCTCATACTTTTCACACACTTGATCCTTTATTTGGAGAACATAGTTTGACAATAAGCTTATTTTGATTAATTTGTAACCAATGATGACTTCCTTCTTAACTTAGTCTAAAAGTTTAATATAAAGAATTAATTTTCACTGAAAAACAACATAATTTTTGTATAATGCTTATAATAATTACCCGTATGGGCTATACATATATTTAAACTTACGGGATAGGGATTGGAAAGTATAAAATTTTGTGGAATTTTTCCAGAATTTGTGTTGAGAGAGTGTGAAACTATTTAGGGGAAAACACTTTCAGTAGACCCGGCCGGGATTTTACCTCAACCACCCCGTCACAGGCAAACCCTATCAGACGAGTCTGACTGACTATCATTTACGCAGGTCATAAATGTCTGGTAAATATCAAAAAAAGCAATGCATTGTCTCCCAAGGGGGCCGCCAAGACATGACTTACAGCTATAATTTTATATATATATAAAATCATTATTGGTGACCTGGTGGTCTAGGGGTAAGGTGTCAGACTTCTGTGCTGGTGGCCGGGGTTCAATCCTCGGTCCCGGCACAGATTTATCTGATTACCAAACCCTTCCTTCACCTCTGACAAGACATCTTGTGAATGTGGGGAATGCCAGGCCTCCACCGTGGTTCGGATTCCACGTTAAACTGTAGGTCCTCCATTTCATCTCACAATCACCCTACCATTACACATTAGCGTAAGTGCGTACAACCCGAACGGGTAGTAAGACGTGGTACTAATAATAATAATAATAATAATAATAATAATAATAATAATAATAATAATAATAAAATCATTATTATTATTATCACTACGTCTTACTACCCGTTCGGGTTGTACGCACTTACGCTAATGAGTAATGGTAGGGTGATTGTGAGATGAAATGGAGGACCTACAGTTTAACGTGGAATCCGAACCACGGTGGAAGCCTGGAATTCCCCACATTCACAAGATGTCTTGTCAAAGGTGAAGGAAGGGTTTGGTAATCAGATAAATATCTGTGCCGGGACCGAGGATTGAACCCCAGACCCCCATTACAGAAGTCCAACACCTTACCCCTAGACCACCAGGTCACCAATTATATAAAATCATCGCGTCAAAATATACGCATGTACAGTACATGATAATTACTCTAATGAGGTTAGGGACGAGTAGGGAAGCATTTTAGAGCTAATCTATGTTGAGGGAAAGATGAAAGTTGCCAAACCATATAGGAAAAACCAGCCTCAGTAGACCCAACCAGGATTCAAAACCTGATCTCCCCGTCATCAGCAGACCAGTCTAACACAATAGTGACGCCTCAGACCATTCGGCCACTGAAGTAGGTTCAGATGATATTGTTAGCAGTGACTTACCCCCCTGCCCCCCGTTGCCCACCATCAACCATCCTCCTAACCTATATCACAATTCACAACAGCGCGGCACGTCAATAAATCAATCTAGGCGTCATCCAAGAAGAGAAGGGAGATTTATTTATGGGTTCACTTCAATCGATCAGCAATTATTTTGTTGACAAAGACATAGTGCCACTTAGCTCGAATAATAACATTGTTTGTTGTTGCACAGGGCCAGCTGGGTCCAATTTGATTCCTCTCTTTACGAACAGGCCAACCCTTTTTTTTTTAAGAGCATGATCGTGTGACCGAAATGGTTTTTCGGACCTAGTCGTGGAGGTGATTTGAGCATAAGATTTATTTAATAAGTGGGGCTATGTATAATTAACTGAAAACGTTAGCCGAAGAATGTAATCGAATTTCTGTCATCGATATTGGGGAACTAAAAATATAATAGTCATGCTACCTTTTCATTGGCGCTGTTGCTTAAAGTGATAGGCCCAGCTGCATGGGAATTTTATTTTATTTTCAACGCACATACATACATTAACAAGGATTTAACGAAAGTAATTAAAGAGCGAGATAGAAAAAGTTAAAACTTTAATTTCTTACACAAATTATTACGGGAGGAAATTAATGAAAATACTTAATTGACATATTCATTGAACTACAAATAATTAATCAGACTTTAGATATAATTTGACCGACAAGTTACAGTCAAGTTTTTTTTAGCACCGCGTCTTACTACCCGTTCAATTTATATGATTATGTATGTATTAATTACGCTAATGGTTTTAGATATTAGGAAGGTTGAATTTAGAGTTACAGTACCCTCATTTGCGTGGAGAAAAATTGGAAAACTATTTTGAAAAAAACCACCCTCAGTACACCCGATGGAGATTCGAACCTTGATTTCCCACTAACTGGCAGTCTAGTCTATTGAGAGAATAACTCTTTAAACCATGCAGCCCCTAAAGCGGACTTTGAAGACCTCTGGGAGGATTTGGTTCGAGAATTTCGACGGGGTCTAATATTTTGTCTTCAAAGTGATTGAGGAGTTCGTAGTCCACTCCAAGTGCGGTCTCAGGGTCTAATTAGCCGTATCCGAACAGAGATGTTTATTTAATTAGATGTAGGGAGGTCAGGGGTTCAAATTACCGTTGGCTGAACTTGGTGTAGTTTTCTACACAATGGGTGCTTATTGTGGTTTTCCAATCCTCCCACCACGCCAGTGTAGGTGTGTTTACTCAACGCTACATTACTCGGTCCTATTTATTTGATTTAATATTTAATGATCCTTGTTTTAAAGGTTTTACTAATTATTATTATTATTATTATTATTATTATTATTAGCACCGCGTCTTACTACCCGTTCGGGTTATACGCACTTACGCTAATGTGTAATGATAGAGTGATTGTGAGATGAAATGGAGGACCTACAGTTTAACGTGGAATCCGAACCACGGTGGAGGCCTGGCATTCTTCACATTCACAAGATGTCTTGTCAGAGGTGAAGGAAGGGTTTGGTAATCAGATAAATCTTTGCCGCGACCGAGGATTGAACCCCGGCTACCAGCACAGAAGTCTGACACCTTACCCCTAGACAGCCAGGTCACCTATAAAGGCTATTCACAAACTATTATTATTTTACTGGCAGATAGCTTACTGCCCGTTTGAACTATTGCACACATTTAAGAACAGCATAAGTTGTGGGAAGTGAGTTTTAAAGAAATTAACCAGCACTAGCCGTTAGAGAGGACGAAATAAAACACATTTAAAACTTAAAATTGCGCCTGACCAGGATTCGAAATGAGCCCAGACCTCCCGGTTTATAGTTCAGTAATCCATTCACATTCATTGGCACCGAGCCAACGCTTCAAGTTACACATGAATTCAAATATAGTAAATTAGGAAATTATTATAAACAAATTATTGTGGTTAGTTATTATTAACTATATCCTTACTTGTATAGACATATTTTGATCAGGGGAACTTAACGTAATAATTACTGTACTTATTATTATTATTGAATTAAAAACAACAACTATAAGCTCTGTAAAGGTGACCTGGCGGTCTAAGGGTAAGGTGTCAGACTTCTGTGCTGGCGGCCAGGGTTCAATCCTCGATCCCGGCACAGATTTATCTGATTATCAAACCCTTCCTTCACCTCTGACAAGACATCTTTGTGAATGCGGGGAATGCCAGGCCTCCACCGTGGTTCGGATTCCACGTTAAACTGTAGGTCCTCCATTTAATCTCACAATCAGCCTACCATTACACATTAGCGTAAGTGCGCATAACCCGAACGGTTATTAAGACGCAGTGCTAATAATAATAATATAAGCTCTGTATGTCACCTGATAATTTATTAGTTATAATGTAATGAGAGGATTTAATTATTTATTTCAATTCTATCTAAACAAAATAGTTTCAAAATGTAAATACAAGAGAAATCATGCATAATATTTTATTTGTACCTATCGTTACAGAAATTAGTCTATTCATTCTAGTAAAATAATTTTTGTCTTCCCTTTTGTATTCTTTGTATTGATATTTATAAAACGTTTAGTGAACGGTTCCTTTATAAACCTTACCTTTCAAAAGAACCAAAAAGAACCATAAGTTTGTTTTAAAGTGAATTCATTCAATCTATAATTAAATCTAACAAGTTATATGTTCTGGAATTGCTTCCTGGCATTGGCTTATTACATCCAAAAGTTTATCTCCACCATTATGGTCTTGAATACATTTTAATTCGGCTTCTCTCTCTCTCTTTCTCAGGAAAATTAGAGCAGGTGACACTAGAGATATAAATCAAATAATCTAATAAACTAAAATTAGAATCTGCCACCATATGAACGTTCTGTTGATGTTAACAGTAATAGGTAATAATTATAAATAAAACACTGAATACTGCTTAGGACGTGAATACATGTAAGTTTGGTTGATAATTAGACTTTAACTTTATTACAGGAAATGGCACATGCACAGTACATCGATATCATCACCATCACAATTACAAGCCATTCAAGTGCACATTTATTATTATTATTGTTTATAAACTTTAGTGCTAATGTGGCAGTTATTATCAACTTGGTGACCTGGTGGTCCAGGGGTAAGGTGTCAGACTTCTATGCTGGCGGCCGGGGTTCAATCCCAGGTCCCGGCAAAGATTTATCTGATTACCAAACCCTTCCTTCACCTCTGACAAGACAACTTGTGAATGCGGGGAATGCCAGGCCTCCGCCGTGGTTCGGATTCCACGTTAAACTGTAGGTCCTTCATTTCATCTCACAATCACCCTACCATTACACATTAGCGTAAGTGCGTATAACCCGAACGGGTAGTAAGACGCGGTGCTAATAATAATAATAATAATATCAACTTGGTTTTGAATGTCGGGTGGCAATATTGAGGAATATTTCCTAAAGTATTAGCCACTCTAACTCTATGAACATTCTGGCACCAGGGCTGCCAATATTTTCTCAATACAAAATTCCCCGTGTTTTTCAGGTTGTCCGGAAGGAAACATTCTTTTCAGCAGGGGTGGATTGGGCTGCCAATAGACCGGAAGGATATCCTGGTGGACCGATTTTATTTGGGCTGCCACAACTAATTCAAACAAAAAATAAAGCTGTCGGCTCAATTTTAAAATGATAGTTTTTTTTATTAAATTCTAAACAAAAGTTCCATTGAGTTGGTATGAAGGTGCCCAATGCCCATAATACAGCTTCTGTGAAGATATACTATGACATTACAAATAAAACAATCCTGTTTGTTGTTTATTGTTGTTGTTGTTAAAACAGTTTTTTTAAGCCTAACGTAAAATCATTATTTGTTTATTGAATACTGACTGCTACAAGCTTTGTAATTTGTACAAGTAATGGGCGGGGGACCATTCTACAAACTTAACTTTATCAAAAATTTACACTCAGATATTGTATAACAACCTAGAAACACTTTTTCTGATGTCAATAGAAAGTACAAACATATGTTTTCAAATATAACGAATAGCGATGAGATAATCGATAATGTAGATGAAATAGCGGGATTAAATAATTTACTAAAAATAAAAAATACTTCACCGCGTTACTTCAGATTACAATGAAACAAGGCTTCAGAAGTAGTTGCGAATGTGTGTTAAGGGTCATCCATTCCTGATGTTTTCAGACTATTCAAAGAGTAGATGCCATTGGTGTATAGAACAAAATGATTCGATCTTTATAGGGACATTTTTCAGTTGTCACGCAAACCAATGTTTCAAAGGAGTGAAAAAAAGTATGGTGGAGATAAGATGTGCGTGTGAATCAGCGTGCTTACTTCTTCAGTTGACTTTTTCTTCTTTGCATGGGCCTACTTATTTAAAGCCTGTGGATCAGGTTTTTTTGGGTGAGACTTCCTGTGTTTTACGTGCTATCTCAGCTTTCAACATCCATCCGTACACTATCTCTAAATTTTACCTACCCCATGTCTACCCCATTTGTGTTGTTATTATTATTATTATTATTGTTAGCACCACGTCTTACTACCCGTTCGGGTTATACGCACTTACGCTAATGTGTAGTGTTAGGGTGATTGTGAGATTAAATGGGGGACCTACAGTTTAACGTGGAATCCGAACCACGGTGGAGGCCTGGCATTCCCCTACATTCACAAGATGTCTTGCCAGAGGTGAAGGAAGGGTTTGGTAGTCAGATAAATCTGTGCCGGGACCGAGGATTGAACCCCACACCCCCAGTACAGAAGTCTGGCACCTTACCCCTAGTCCACCAGGTCACCTTACCCCATTTGTGTGGTTAAATGAATATAGCTTGGATACGTAAGTTAGTAAGACATGGTGCAAAAAAAAACTTATATTATCTAGATCTGATTAAGGGTGAGCTTTAAGATAATCAACAATCATTCTACTAAAGAAAAGATGACAAACTATAGTCGAGTCTTGGGTAATTTTTTTTATATTTTATACTTGGCTCCTTTGTAATAGCTTAAGTGTATAATGTTCAGTAGTCTACTGAAGTGAAGCATAATAATATTTTAAATAAATACTCAAACAAATAGTATATTTATATTTATTCTATATTTAAAAACACTTTGCCATGGATTCTTACAAATAAATTGTTATTTACATTTGTATTTTACCAAACAAGTTTGTTTAGTTGATAGTTGATTGGTTTTTGGATTAAAATATGAACATATTTTCTAGTATCTCAATATGTTATTATAAATTAGAAAACCCGGGCTATTTACATTTTGTTGAAATGTATGCAGTGTCTTAAAGTTTATAAATATGAATTAGTGAAATTCTCAAGAATTTTTAAAATACTTATTTATTTTGAGGACTTGTTTGTAAATATACGAGTATCAGTATTATGCTGCCCAACCTAGTTATACCGCTAAGATTTAAAAAAATGGTTACATGGAATTTTTATCTTATTAATCTGAAACATTAGCTATACAAATACAACATACATTTAATAAAAAATTAACCTTGAAAAAATTAAATACAATGTTTGTGAAAGTACTAATTTGTCATAATTAATAATGTGGTTGTCTAATTTCTTCTTAAAACCTAAGGTTTACATTTTTTTACTTAAATAAAATAAGTCCATCTTGAAGCAGATTAGGAGCAGACAGAACTTCACTTAAGTGTTGAATGGCGTGGCTATATCTTGTCTTAGAATGTGTCCTTGTTAGTGGACGCCATATTTAAATTTATTTTCTGTTACAGTCTTATTTTCATAGAAAAGAAGGCCATTATCTGACAACTAGAAACGTTACTAGAACTACTTTAACGTGTTATTAAGTCATTTTTTTTAACACCGCGTCTTACTCCCCTTTCGGGTTATACGCTTTTGTACTAAATACACTAATGGTTTTAGGGATTAGAAAGGTTGTATCCATAGGAAGTGTATCTGCATTTGCGTGGAGGAAAAGTGGAAAACTATTTTGGAAAAACTACCCTCGGTACATCCAATTGAGATTTGTCTTGATNAAACTTTGATTTCCCTGTCATCGGCAGTCTAGTCTACTGCGAGAGTAGCACGTTTGACCATGTGGCCACTGAGGCGAGTCATACGTCAAGATATCTGATCTACAATTATCACTTTTGATACAATTTTACTATCAATATCTATAAATTAACAATGATAGAGTAAAGTTCCCAAATATGGAATTTTTTTGAATTCTGTGCTAAAATTTGTGTCGATATATTTTTTTACTCAAAATTAAACATGGCATTAATTATTATCTTTTGTATATTATAATATTTAGCACCGCGTCTTACTACCCGTTCGGGATATACGCTTTAAGTACTAATTACTCTAATGGATTAGGAATTGGGAAGGATGAATTAGAGGAAGTGAACCCGCATTTGCGTGGAGGGAGAATGGAAAACCATTTAGGAAAAACCACCCTCAGTTCACCCGACCGAGATTCGAACCTCGATCTCCCCGTCCTCAGCATTCGAGCTCAACACGACAAGCGCGTTAGCAAACTACGACACCGAGGCGGGTTTATCTTTTGTATAACTAAACTAATTTGTATTACAACTATACAAGAATAAATATGTTATTTATGTGATTAATTAACTTTCCACTAGTATTCCATATTGGCCACACTATTGCCCTAATATGGAATGGCATTGTAAAAATCTATTGGCACCTTTTAACAATAATCAAATGTATTTCAAGTGAAAAATATTAATCAAACCATTTAATTTTTATCTAAAACCTTTGGAGAATTAGTAAATCAATTGATTATTTAGAACATTTATATATCAAGCATAATCTTTTTTATGATCTCCAGCACAATTTTAATGAGCCCAGTTGGTACATTTACAATACCTGAACGTTTGCTATCCTTGTTAAATGGATTACTAATATTATTGGCAGTTGATTATTGGTATGCCAATCTCCTAATGTGCCCTACAGAGAGACCAAAGTATTTTCTCTCCATTTTCAAATAATGGTCATCCAACTGCAAGTCTAGATTTTGAGGAAATGTGTGCCCAAAGGTTTTGACACAACGTTTTAAATGCTAAGTGTTGAAATCAGATGTCATCAGCTTAACCAGGCGAAACAATGTTCCTATTGGAACTTGGTAGGACTTTTGGGCTTTTATAGAGCCCATTTCTTTGAATTGATTAGCTAATATAGCAGCGCTCATGTTGGCATCATCCCAAGGACGTATTTTACGTTGAGAAGACATCCAAGAGAATAACTAGACTATAGTATATGTACATTCACTTATAATTAGGCAAAAATCTTGCTGAGGAAATTATTTAATAATAACGTAAAAAGCAATGATAGATTAAAAAGGAAAATAGGATTGGTTAAGTGTATTTTAAATGTAATCCAAATACGGAATATTCAATATTTGGCACAAAGCAGTATTCAATATTAAGGAAATCAATGCCAATTTGTTGTTCATTGTTTAAAAACTCACACATACACTTAAGGCTGTTCTAGATTTTAGGTTGCACATATACATCTTGTATTGATCAGTCGAAATAAAATAATCAAAAGTAAAACTTACTACGTAGCTACAATAATCACTTCAAAGAGTTTGGCTTAAAAACTTTTGTTCTAAAGTAAAACAATATTAACCATAACAGCCACCATGAACACTTTTTGAAACTTGTTTGAGCTATGCTCATAAGGGGCCAAGTTCTCAAAAGTTTTGATCATAACCAACAGATTTCAGCATTATGCAAAGCAAATAGAGCCCTATTCCACATTAGGAACGTATTCAATATTTGGGCACTTTACTCTTATATAGTAATAATATTATCAATGTTGACCGCAACAACTAGGTTTGTATTTTCTAAAGGGCTCACACTATGAACATTCTACTGTTATGTGTAACGTTTTATAATTCACCTCTCACAATAAATAATAACGACGGAAAATAAATTATTCTACAGTAGCCCCATGACTTCTTTGGTGCTGACTGTCAGCTCACAGCTGAAAGCTGACGGCTTTGAAAAGCTACCAGACCAAATTATGTATCCCTACGCCGAACCATATGATCTGCAAAAGCATATGTTTAGCAGCTGTCACTTCTGACAGTCAAAATTTGGGTATATATCTAACTGTTGACTGTCAGAAGTCAGCTGTGAGCTGTCAGTCAGCACCAAAGAAGCCACGAGGCTACTGTATATAGATTCAATGACGAGAATCAGTGAATTGAAATGAAGATAGAAATACAGTTTTTGTATATGTAAACTAACTTGTCTGGAACCTTAGATCAACCGGTAGCATGTGTGTCAACTGAGGTAAGGTTCTCGGGTTTAATTCCCGGCATGGTCGAAAAATACTTTTTTGGTGAAAATATGTGTTTCCATTTTGACAAAGATGAATTTACGGCTGGGGGTTACCTGTTGTGTTTGTTATTGATTTAAGTTAGTTTACAAGTCGTGTGTTGATAAGATCAGTTGGTTCAGAGAGTGCACGTTAAATGCCTCTAATGAACTAATTGAATGAAAAGGTTGGTAGAATCTTTCAAATTTACTTCCAAAAAATAGTTTATTAATCTCCAAAAAATGTATTGTGAAATCTGCAAGCACACACACTTTCATTAAACAACTTAGCATGAAAAATATATACATTATTTATACATATTTTTACTAATTATATAAATGCATGATAAAATGCAATCACGAGCTTCTTAAATAAATATATTAATTCGAATCATAGCTATTTATTATCTGCAACCGAGGGATTTCCTTGTCATCCAGGATACTGCGAGAGCCATAATTTCCCAGGTGGACGGACCACACTGAATTATACCTCATCAATGGAGTTGGGGATGAGAGTAACTTATAATGTATATATTTGAACTAGCTAGAAGAAGATTTAAGAACCAAATAGCAGAATCTATTATTTATGCTTTTTTTAGTGAGTATTTACTCCATCTAGATATCATGTTCTGAAAATTAAAAATTGACACCTAGGCACGGGAATCGAGCCCAAGAACTTTGGCATAGTACGACAATGCTCTCACTACTGAGCTATCTGGAAATCGTCCCAATGTCATGGTCATTCTTCACTCATATTTTAAGGCAGAGTCTATGATGGACGTGCGGAAATCGTCGGCTACAAATGTGTAATATTATTAAGATCACGAGCTATCAGATAACGCAGCCACCTTCGACTTGGTAGTAGGCTTACTGCTGCCTGGATAGCTCAGTGGTAGAGCATTGGCGTACTAAGCCAAAGGTCCCGGGTTCGATTCCCGTGCCCAGTTGTCATTTTTCAATTTTTAGACTAAAAGAGGATTGTTTAACTATAATGACCATAATATAAGGAAGCCACTTCTAGTACACCCTGAAGGGATTCGAATACCAACCTCTCCGCAATGGTGTCAAAGTGAAATACGAGTTTAACGCTTTAAACAACTCTGCCACCATCATCAAGGGTGAGACTTGAATCACTGATGACTGATCATATTAATACAAGAAGTAATTATCGACCAAAGACCCGCACCAGTGTGCACAAAGGCGTAAGCCTTTTATAGTCTGGGTTGCCATTGATGGGTGGTCTGGGACTCGAATCTCAGTCGGTCTTACTAAGGATTTTTTCCCTTAAAGCGTTTCTCACTTTCTTCACAAACGAATGCGACTTCACCTCATCTTAAAGCCCACTCAATGTTAAAATCAAGTTTAGTTTGCAATTGATGGGGTAGGTCAGAGTTTGAACTCCGGGTGAGCTTACTGAAAGTGTTTTATTTCTAAATTATTTATCAAACTGCCTAAATGCAAATGCTGGTACATTTAATCTAAATTATATCTTTCCTCCTCCCTACTCATTAGTGTGAATAAGAGGTTAGTCTGGACGGGTAGTAATGCCGTTGAATGTATATATACATTCAACGGTAATACACGGAGAGTGTAAAAATAGAATTGTTGACAAATGTGTCTCTCCCGTGGGCTTTTATTTTTCTAATTTAACAAAATAATAAATGTTGGTAATTTAAAGTCACGGATGCAGTGCGTTAGGCAAGTAACATTAATTATCTTTTGGGCCGTCTAGTAGCTTGTAAGGTAGCCGAGATGGCTTCCAGTGCCATCTTCCTCGTGTGACCACATTATAAAGAATGTTCCGTGACAAGAAAACACTTGACAATAAAAGCCTCTTCGCTCAAAGTCCAGAAGGCTAGTTGCTTTTTGATGAAGCGCTTCACCTCCATTCACTTGTTTTATTCTTTTTTTAGATTTTAATGTGTGCGTGGCTTATCTTATTTGTTGGTTTGCTAAGAGAGTGACAAAGTAGTTTGTTATTTTTTTGGTCTTTGGTTGGTAACGGGGAATGGTGATGGCGGTGGTGTCTTTTCTTTCTACGAAAGGAGGTAAACATGCGTACATAGGATACCATATTCTCTTCCAAATTTCTTACAATCATTAGGGATGAAAGGGTGGGAACTTTTGATTACAATTTTTTAAAATTTAAATTAAGAGGAAATTTAAATTTATCAACAAATAAAATGTGTTATATTAAATTAAAATCCAATTAAGAGTTTTTATATAGATTATAAGAAGGTCAAATCCCATATTTTTTTCGATCAAAGTCTGAATAAAAATATAATATCCGAGCTTTAAGACCATTAAAAACAAACTTTCCTCTCTTAAACATCCATAAATCATTAATATGAATATATTCTCTCAATTATAATTGTACTCCCACCAGTCACAAGACTTATAACAGGCCAGCACTGAAAAAGTACATAATATTAAGTACCTGACACGTGAGCAAAATTACATAATAAAATAAACTATAATTGCTAGATAGTGATAATTGATAAATAAAAATAAATAGTTACTAATGAGTATAAAACATATAATACTGATAAAATAAATAAAGAGTAACATTCATAAAGTATTGACATTATTAAAAAAAAGCAACAACAATAAACAAACATGAAAATCAGAATAATGTAATTTTAAATTTTTGAGGTGGAACATTTACTGGGTAGATTAATGATGGGGGAGTTCCTTAAATAACTCCCTGCGTTTGACTTTTTTTGTGTGATAAAAGTTGGATTTGACCAACCTATAATTGTGGCCATGGATACAATGGCCTATAGCGCTTACCTTTAAAGAGTTATTGCGAAAAAATAATTTTCGGATTACGAGAGGCCCAAGGAGGGATATGAACACCTACGCCCTACATGATAAAGGGCAAATCTATAAGAAATGCTGTTATTGAAAAATATTAAAAACATAAAGGACATCACAATAAAATCTAGGCGAGAAGAAAGTTTATAGCCTCAAATGGTTTTGAGTTCTGTCATAATCATAATAAAGAATGTGTCATAATAGCAAGCAGCAACAAATTTGAGTTGAAAGTTTTCTTATCTGATTATACTCCCAAAAAATAAGATATTATTTCCATCAATTCTAATTTTATTAACATACATTCAGATTTTTATCCTATCGATTATTATATTTCCCCCGTCAACTTTTAAGTTACCATAGAAAATAAAAATCATACCACTATTGGTTTTGGTTAAGGTGGGAATTCACTATCAGTTGTAGTTTAATGGCTACGCCTATTTGATGGAAAATATTCTCAAACTTAGGTATTTCTCATAGGAATGACAGTTATTAAGCTTCAAAACAATTAAAATAAACACCAATCATCTACACATGTTTTGCTGTGAGACTATTTTTTTTTAATCTTGATTTATTTGAGGAAAGCTAGATTAAACATTGTTGAGGGAATTCTCCTGTATTTTTATTGTTATATAAAATTAATATCCTTCATTGAAGTTATAATTACTTATCAGTAAAATCTAGGGATAAATGATTTTCAAGCAACGAGATAAAATGTTAAAAATAATTCAAAACACGTTTGAACAGCCTCAAAGGTGTATCATTTAGATTGAGCTAAGTGGTAAATTAATATTTTTGGCGGCTACTAGCTGTCAGGTTTGTCTGAGAGTTATTTTGGTATCACACGCTTATCATTTGATTATTTATTTAAATTTCAAAAGTCACTTTGTTTGCAATATTTTATCAAATTTCATATTTATTCTAAATATTTCTAGTAATTTATAAAGTACAAAATAATACATAATTTTTACTAACAATAATATTGTATGCATATAAACACACTTAAGTAACTAGCTGGTAGGTAATGTAATTTAGATTATGACTGTTATCCTAAAAACCACGTACAGCTCCACCATAAATCCGTGTTTCAAAAATATAATAACATAGTTGGAATTAAAGACTTTAGTTTTTTAAATAAAATGTACAATGGTTTAGGTTTTGATCACGTGATATTTTATTTTCGACTACAACAGCTGATATTCAACCTGAAACTGGGATGGATCCAGTGGAATCTTCGTTGGAACACACTTATCTAGTTCAAAACGTAACTGCAGTAGCCCCATGTCTTCTTCGATGCTGACTGACAGCTGACAGCTGACAGCTTTAAAAAGTTACCAGACAAAATTATGTATCCCTACGCCGAACCATATGATCTGCAAAAACATGTGTTTAGCAGCTGTCACTTCTGAAAGTCAACATTTAGCTACATACCTAAATGTTGACTGTCAGAAGTCAGCTGTGAGCTGTCAGTCAGCACCAAAGAAGCCATGGGGCTACTGTAGCTAGCAGAAGGTTTTGTTCTGCAAACATTAGATGAAAGTATTATTAGAAGCGTTTGATGTTTGATAACAATTTTATTGATAATATACTTACCTACATACCTAATTGCCTACCTGTCTGCCTGCCTGCCTGCCTGCCTACCTGCCTACCCACATACATACATACATACATAC
>CABFOW010002291.1:23473-39938 GCA_902141385.1 Timema californicum | reverse complement strand
ACATACATACATACATACATACATACATACATACATACATACATACATACATACATACATACATACATACATACATACATACATACATACATACATACATACATACATACATACATACAAACTGATATACAGGCATACCTAACCACGCTGTTACCTTACGGGGTAGGCAAGAAACTATGTATATACCTCAAAAAACAACTCCTTACTTAAACCATCCTAAATAACTTTCTCCACACTTCCTTGTCCTTGCATACACTCTTCGCTTCAACAACATGCACCGAGTCATACATGATCTTTTATTCTTAAAACTCTTCATGTTTCTCTTTTTAACACATTCATCTACACCATTTAGCCACGTATTACGTATTCTACCCTTTTCTTTTGATCTACACACTGTACCTTTATATATTTGCTTCGTCACTCAATCCTCACTCATACTCTAAGCATTCCCAAACCAACGTAAGACACTTCTTTCACATTGACCTATTGCATTTCCTTTCAAACCATACTCCTTCAGCACCCATTCATCACTGACTACATCTATTAGAGTTTTTCCACACACTTCTTATATATCTCATTCCAACCGCATTCAACTTATTCTTGTGTTTCTCCTGACAAACCCACGCTTCACATCCGTAAAACAACGTTGGCATTAACACACTTTTATATACTGCAATATTTGCCTCTTTAACATAGTATTACTAGCCTAAGTACATCTATGGTCATATATTGTGTTTACAATGCACTATCTCTTCTGATATGGGCTAGGGCAAGTAGTTACTGTCATTGATCTGTCTCAATCACACTAATAGTTCTGACAAATATGAAAGTGGCAGAGCTATGAACGATACTAGTAATAACATTCAATATGCAGCCAGTTCCTGTGATGAATGGAGTGAAGGTGTCGCTTCTAGGGTCAGTTGGTGTGTGCATTTCGGTGGACTTGGCGGACTGATGTGCAGTAGTACCTTCTGGCTCAGTGAGGAAAGCAACGGGAAACTAGCTCACTGCTCATTTCCAGAGTACGCCTCTTCAATGCTGCCAAAGCTTTATAGTTGACGGCGGAACTGTTGAGAATACAACCAACGTTCGAGTTGAATACTATACACACACAGTATTACCAAGTACATAATAATTATTTCCCAATAGTTTGACATTAGTAACTTCCAGCCAATGTTTCCAGCAAAGAACGTTTTTCTAGCTGTGACTTAGATACTCACACTGTAGATGGGTTGTAATTCAAAAACTACTCACAACAGCGAGTACGTGGACAATGGCACTGATTTTTATGGTCTGGTTACCCGGTGACAGGGAGGTTAGGGTTCTAATCCCTACTGGGTGTAGGCCTACTGTGGTGTTTTTTTCTTCTTAATAGTTTCACACTATCCCGTCAAGCAAATGTGAGCACACTTCCTCTATAATTCTACCTTGATCTTCCTCACAATAGCATTAGTGTAAATATGCGGATAGCCGAGACATAGAGTTCATTTAAAATAATAATATTTGTGTACTCAGTGATTTGTTTTGCTCCTTTAGCTTTTGACATAATGATTGTGTTAATTCTGACAACTGTTAAAAAAATCAGCCTGAAGTCAATCTTGGCTACGATAGATTTATTTTTTCATTTATATGGTATACATTAGTTTTTGAATTGGTTATTCTACTATGGTGTGGTTAATGATCTTTAGGTCAGCCAGATTTTACTATTAAAAACAAAATTAAAAAAGAGATTACAACAGAAGGGGAAAATAATAATTAGAGGTAGTTTTCTTCAAAAGTGTTCTTCATCAAACATAAAATAGATATTAACGATCCGTAGGAGAAACGCCTTCAGGGAGAATTTAAGTGTTTGCCCTGATGCCTGGTTTTATAGTAAACACTCAACTACGTAACCTATTTTATTATACCAACTTTAATTCCAAATAATGATAGTTAACTTATATTTTATTTGTAAGCAGGTGTAATACTTGAGGCTACAAGCATTGTGTCGATGTGTAGGGTGAAAAAATGGGCGGGGAAAATTATTTTAAGGGAACATGAAACAATGCAGTGGATCATAAAGTAGATGCCTTTGAGCTTAAATCTATGTCCTTTGGGAGACTTTGTTCAAATCTAGATAGGGTCGGAAAGGTAGTCTTCACTAGGTGTGGTAGCATGGGTGTTAAATAATTATTAAAAGTTCACTTTCACTTTAATTGCTGTTACAGGTTAAGAGCATCTAGTACACCTCAGTGACCGCATGGGCTAAGGTTGCAGTAGACTGGACTGCCGAGGATAAGAAGATTGAGGTTCAAATATAGGTCGGGTGAACTGAGGGTAGTTTTTCCTAAACGATTTTCAACTCTCCCTCACGCAAATGTGGGTACACTTCTTATAAATATGATCTTCCTCATCCCTAAAAAACAATTGGCGTAATTAGCACATCTGCGTATAGCCCGAATGGGTAGTAAGACGTGGTGCTAATAAAAAGAACATCTAGAATTCAAAAAGAACATATATATTTTAAAAAATCAGTTCAACTTGTGTTAACTAAATCTATGGCGACTCTTTTTTTCATGCCTGGAATTTATGATAATTTAAATCTACTTTCTTAAATTTTAGTAAATCAAATAAACTTAGATAGGATTTAAAGATACTAATTTTGCTAGAATCTTAAGTTTAAAAAAATTCTCGATGAAATTGAGGTCACTAACATTTGTAGTGAACTACAAATCACTAGTAGCCAACTTATTTCCTCTATACATCGAGTCCACATTTTGATCCAACTGAAACTTGAAAGAATTAATCAGTCATCTATAACACAAAGCAGAAACGCTCTTGAGCAGATCCGAGGTCAACATATTCTTGTTTACTATTCTGTCTTCCTCTCACCCTATTATCAAATATTACCTTTGTTTTCACAATATACCACCTACACTATAAATGTACAATAATCGAAATGCGCATCAATTTACTTTGCTAGCTTTTATGGGAGTAATTAAAGAAGCTCTTTCTAAACCACAACAATATAATCAGCATAAACCTTACAAACAAACTTAAGTTAGAATAGGTACGTCTAGTACTTCACACTTAATCTTATCTTCTAAGTATGTACTAATGATCGTATAACAGGACGGACCCGCGTACATACAATACATATCTTCATCAGCCCCAACCAGTATCGAACCAGGCTCTCTCACACACTTATGGTTACCCCTTTCACAAGTATGTTTATGTGGGAAGAGGACTGTTTTGTTAGTATTTAACCTCCAAACATGTAATAATTGGTATTTGCTTCCCAACAATTCTGGTTTTAAAAATATAGGCAATAAACACAAAAACAGCCTATGGGGGGTACTTTTGTCGTTGAAATGGTTGCAGGGAATATACATACATACATACATACATACATGCATACATACATACATACATACATACATACATACATACATACATACATACATACGTATATACAAACATACATACTCACATACATACATACATACATACACACACACATACATACATACACACATACATACATACATACATACATACATACATACTTACATACATACATACATACATACATACATACATACATACGTATATACATACATACATACGTATATACATACATACATACATACATACATACATACATACTTACATACATACATACATACGTATATACATACATACATACATACATACATACATACGTATATACAAACATACATACTTACATACATACATACATACATACACACATACGTACTTACATACATACATACATACATACATACATACATACATACATACATACATACATACGTATATACAAACATACATACTTACACACATACATACATACATACATACATACATACATACATACATACATACATACATACATACATACATACATATGTATAAAATATGTTCGTCCCTGTGGAGATCTGTGTATATCAAATTCTGGATAGCTGCACCAGGGTAAAGGCGTTCCCCACATATTTTACTGTAGTTTTCCCATCCTCTCCCCAGACTAATGGAAGTATATTTGCTCTAAGCTACCCTCCTCATTCCTACCCATTAGATTAAGTCGTTAATAGCCCTTATGGTCTAAGGTCCAGATTAAAATAAAGAAGTTATAATGAACATAACACATTTTACGGATGAATAAGTCCTTTTTTTTAAGATAAAAAAGTTTAAAACTCTATGTAAAAAGTAGAATGTTCGTGTGATGGCTAGATTTCCAAGAAGCGGTGGTTAACGATTGGTCATCGCACGATGGAGAGATTTTAAAACCAATTAAGGAGAAACCGGTCCTTTCTAACATTGAACGGTTAACTTGACGCCTTCAAGAGTACAACAAAAAATAAGCCAGGACACGTTTACTTTAGAACCTCATTTCACGTTGAAGGGGAATCTTTTGGAATATTTTTTTCTAACCAGATGATTTGATCTGCAACTTTAAAACTATTTTAAAACAAAAACAAAAGTTTGGTAATTTATATATATATATATATATATATATATATAAATAAAGAAACGATTCGCCGATTGGTTATTATATAATATTTACAACATTATTTTCAACGACTTAAGCTAAGTGGTAGGTTTTTGGGAAGGTGCCGTAGAGGAAACACACTCGCTTAGCGTGGGGATGAGAAAAACACCTCCCCCCCCCTTGACTTCCTCCAACCCAACCGATCTCAGGGCACTTGCCAGTATATTATATTTTGAGAGAATACCTACTTCAACTTCAATGGTCGATTGGTCTAAGGCGACACCCTCGCAATAGACTGGACTGCTTATGACGAAGCTATCGGGGTTCGAATACCGATCGAGCGTACTGAGGGTATATTTTTCCTAAATGGTTTTCAGCTCTCTTTCTGCGCAAATATGAATATGTTTCCTCTAAATGCAACTTTTCTTGTCCATAACACATCACTGTGTTTATTTCATATGCGTATAGCTCTAAAGGGTTGTGAGACGAGGTGATAAAAATAATTTGCGAGATTTAGGTCTTAAATCATGTGACCACCTTTCATTAAAGAAGCTACTCATTTGGTAGCAACACGTATCTTTGATCTGAATGCAAGGTAATAAGGCCATTTGAATGGCTACAATGAAATATAAATGCTGACACCCCGCAACTTAATTCTACGGTTTTTATGATTGTAAAGAAAAGTTGTCACAAAACGCTGGGACGTTGAAGTGCTGGAATATATCAATAATAGTTTACTGTTCTGGGATTGTGAGCTACTTTATTTGAAAGACTAAGCCATTTCATGATGGCTGATGGGTGGACTTGTAGAAGCTGCTGTCTGCAGTTTGCATGTGCTCTGCGATGCGTTTCAAGACGCCAAGGCAACAGCTATATTCATAAGAGCAAAATCAAGTCAAGGTGCCAATATGCAGTTGTTCCAGAGTAAATCATGAGTAAGTCCTGTAAAAAATATGACTACCCCGTTGTTGAAATTACTAGCCGCTACTATTGTTGCTGGGCTATCAGTGTCTGTCATAGAAATTTGAACATTGAACATTGACGGACTGATTTTATAACAGTAATTTCTTAGAATAGAATGGAAGAAAGATGAAGCACATTTGGAATATAATAATGGAAATTTGTAGGCGTTCTAGGGAACAAATATAGCACCATGCACCTGTTTTTCTTAAACCTAGTAGACATACCATCTCGTTGATGCTTACCTAATCAGCTGCTAAAGTCTAGATGGTAGGAGGGGCCAGAATGGCTAAGGAATTCCCAAGAGAAATGACCTAGTCAAGAGTACAGGTGCAATGAGGAAGCCATTGAACAAGAAAAGAAGATTTTTTTGTTTAATCCTTGTCCCTTGATGTGTTCTGATAACATTGACTCTTACTGCTACTGTATATATTTTTTTTCTAAGTAGGTACTTTGAGTTGATCCGGTTGGTAAGATGGATTCGGAGATTCAAATTTAATTGTCTTCACTAGAAGCAACGAATCGTCAGAGAGTTATTTTTTGAATACATTACAGCTAGAGAAATATATGTCATCAAACTTTTTCACAAAGAATTAAAAATATTAAACCCAACATAGGCAACCCCATGGTTTAAAACAACACCCTCGCAATAGCGTGGATTGTCCGTGACAAGGCTGTCTGAATTGCAATAATGGTTGGGTGTAATGTACTGAGGGTGTTTAAACCTAAATGGTGTCTTATTATTCCTCCACAATGGGAGGGCAAGGTTCGCTAAACCCTTTGCGACCCAGGGCACATCCAAGACTTCAGAAAATTGTTGCAGACACCAATAATTCTTTCAATGTAAATTCATGTTATGGTATAAAATACATATTTTACAAAATAATTAAGATAAAAATTATTTTATTTTTAAAATTGGTTAATTCAATTACGTGGCGATTCATTATTTTACAATAACCATATGGGCCTTGATCTTTTTTACTAAGAAAAATTAAGTAGTTTTTAGTAAATTGTTATCATAGATAGCTTTCATCCAATTTTCCTCGAAAGTGAAACTTATTTCACTACATGCCAATCAGAAATAAAATGGTTAGTGTTAATTCACGTTTAAAATCAGGGTAGTCTTTGAGACCGCATTCAATTAACCAATTTCTCACAACTGTGAGAGTAGAGTGGCATTACTGATGGTAAAACGTCGTCAAGGTGGGCATCAGTGGGTCAAGATCTACAATCTTAATCCAAGAAGCTATCGGTTGAAAACAAGTAAATGCGATTACAGATGGCTCTCTCTCACACCGTAGCTAAAAACGAAACTGATGAGTACGCGGTACGCTGTGTATGTCCTACGCCACCTTCTTTTCGTGAACCGTGTTTAACGAAACGCTTGAGAAATCTTTTTTGAAAGCAAAATAAACTGATTTAAAGTTAAAAGTACGTATTTTTTAATCAAAGAAATAAAACGTTAAACTTAATTAAATATGACATTATAAGTTTTCGTATTTTTAAACGAAATTTGTGTTTAATGATCAATGCTTTATGTCCTATAACGTTTGTGGTAAGCATCCATTCTCATTTAAAAAATAAATTTTCTATCACCATGTTTGACTACCTGTACCTATACGCCATTAGTTTCTTAATTTCATTGCTAGATTACAGTAGCAGAAATATCAATTACTTCCACTATGGTCATTGATGTTTACACACATCACCGACTAATCGATATAAAGAGATCGAGAAATCCAAATACTATTTTCATCACATCAACATACCAACAATCCGACAATCTTGTCCGTTTTCTTATATATTAATTTTAATGTAAAGAAAAACATATCTACTATTTTGAAAATTTAAAGTCGATGTGAAAATATTGTATTTAACAACTGATATAATTTGTTTATATATTGTTCTTCAAACGGAAAAATCAATACATCGTTTTATATATATATATCTATGGTTGCAGAGGATCGTTTAAAACTCAGGCATTTCTATTTTCCTTTGTGAATTCGTTTTACATATGGTTTGTAGGGTTCACCTTTTTTGGTCAAGTGATTCAGAGGTTCAGGGCTAGCTCCCCAGTAATTCCAAACTTTTCCGTGAAGAAATGTGTCTGGAACGGGGTTAGACTTATCCTCATGTGTATAAATGGGGAGATACTTAAATAAAAAAGTAGTGGCTCCGTTCTAGTAAACTGAGATTAATGGTTGGAGGCTTTGTTGTGCTGAACACATGACACACTCTATGCACAGAACCTGGCACTTTCTTAGCCAGCAGACGGTGGCCACTTGATCGGTATAGCTCAATTATGGGCTGACATCATGGAGTATGGAGTATGGTTTGTATATAAATATTTAATAATACTATCACTATTCTCTTATAATTTTAATTTATATACTATATAGCTAAAAATGTTAAAAATAATAAGCATGATATTTGCTTGAGAGAAAGGGCTTACGAATGAATTTTTCATAAATTTAAGAAAACATAGGAAAATCTTTATATACATTTTTGTTTTTTGAGGTAGGCTATTTGTGATTTTTTTTTCAAATACTATAAAACAATTTTTAATACAAAATCTATTTTAATTTTAGAATATTTTTTTATAGTAAATTAATTGTTTTTCAAGACGAAATTTCCAAGAATAATTTAACTCACCGCAAGCTCTCTCGCTTCCAATGTTTAAATGAACCGGTTGAGAGTTTAGTCGCGATAACACAAATGACTTGGTGTGCGACATGACGCCCGAGGGCACCATGTTGGGAATCATTGCTGTAGAATAACTGGCATCATCAAAATATCTCTAAATTTATCTGACAGCTTTAAAACGGGCTTCAGAATACATGATTGTAGATTTAATAGATCTTGATTTACTAGATAAGGATTCTACTCTGACGAACCGACTATATTAAAATCATGAGTACAAAAAATGAATAAATACATCTTTTTTAGCTTCTAATTTGCAGTTTCAAACCCCTAATTATAATTGCAATCCGTGTCGGGGTCTACGCTAAACGTAACAAGCGGTAAACAAACTTCACTTGGTTGTTTTGCCGACTTCGTGACACCCCTACAAGTTAATAAAAAAAAAAACTATTGAACTGACCACATCGATAAATATCACAGCTTCTGAGCGTGATTCGCGATCCTAGCACGGCGCTAGTGTCGGCCCCGAGGAGCAGTAATCTCACATACACTTGTACAGGTCACGGGATTGACCTATGACATGGATTGATTGGTCTTCCAACTAGGCACGAGGCATGAGAACGAATGTTGCACGAAGGATAATGGGAGGGGGCGGCGGGGGGGGGGGGCGGTATTTAATTCGCTGAGAAAATTAGTTTTTGTTTCCACCAAGTTAGAATTTATAAGAAGATTGAAAGAGTGGGAATGGAATTGAAATCACAGGTGTATAAAGAATAGTTTTTTTTATAGCAAATTGGTAGTCTTTGTCATTAAAATATTGTGTTAACAATATTTAATTTTTTTAACTCTCATTCCCCCAGCTGGCTCACTAGCACACAAGCCTTCATAGTTTAAAAAAAAATCAGGCTAGAGTTCCAGAATTTGGCTGACAGTATTGTATCGTCCCTTAACAGACACCTCTGAACAGTGGATTGTTCTTTGTAACGGACAGTTTAAATTTTTCCGGCAAAATAACATTGGTTCTCAAGGTGAAACAACTTCCCAACAGCGGACTTTCTCGATGATGAACGCGGATGCTGCTAGAGACGCATATTTAGGCATACAAATATCTGAACAGCGGACAAATTTGAAAACACCGGTTCATATTATATAGTATTTTACTGTAGGAATTTCGCCAAAATGTGACCAGTCCTGCCTTCTCCCCCTATGGAAAGTTTCTAAAATAGCTTATGCAGTTCATAGTTGGAAAAATCGCTGAGTGAAAGGGAAATAATTATTAACAGAGAAAATTATACGTATCTTATTCGCTGACATTATATGGATAGACAAAAGCATTAAAACTTAAGGAAACTATCTACCTAAAGGAGAGTATCCCATTTCTGAGGTACTCCTTATGGAAATGTCAGTTCTAAAGCTTCAAAACCACTAAAACCATATTCAAGCATCTTACAATGTTCTATTGCAGCCCTGTTAAATTACGACTATTTGTTTGAAAAAAGTTATACTTATAATTCTTATAAGCACAACATTTCACTTTAAACGTCGTTGAAAGAGCTAATTTTATCTTACCATACCATTATTTTAAACCTTAAAATATAAAGTAAGGTATTTAATGTTATAGTAATATGCTGTCAGATAATATCTCCGATTTGATGTTAACTATATTTTAGATTTAAAAAAATATATTCTTAAATAGCGACTCATTTCTAAACTTCTGACCACATCCCGGGCGCTAAGACAAACTATGCACCAGGGTCAATTAAAAATAATAATATTACAATTGTAAAAATTGAAAACAAGCAACTAGGCACCAGTTAAGCTAGGTTAATTTGATCTTTACGTGGTTTATTTAAATTGAAATTCTTATTTTTAATGGTAATTTTGTGTTGCGCCCAGTTGTCTTGGCATCCAATTTTACTAGCGCCCAGTTGGCCACGCCCAGTTGGCCACTCCCAGTTGGCGGCACCAAGTTGTCCTAGATCGTACTAAAGATGATCGCATATATATATATATATATATTTCTAAAAGGTACTTCTGTATATTTAGACAAATCGTGGTAAGACTGGTATTATATTCACGTATAGCGCTTAACTAATAGCGAATAGTGTTTAGCACATAGTGCTCAAGAAATTGTAACCCATTACTTTCAATTATAGCGTTCATAATCGATATATAGTGAATATATCACGATGTAAAAAGATAATTAAATTTTAACTCTTTTATGTGTTATGTTCAAAGCTCATCATAGAAAGCCATTTAACTTGTACATATAAGCCAAAAATAATGTGAGATTAGGCGCCAATTAATGGCTAGTATGTACAGAAGACGGAAATTATGTTCTTTTGTTCATGTTTAAAATACTTTGTAGCAGCCATACTTGTTTTTTTTTTATCAAGGTGGGAGTGTAGGGAACGTGATGCAGCAAAACTATATTTTGGCCAAAATAAATAAAATAGTGCTTCAGTAGAAACATAGAGCTACATTTCTTCATGTGGTGATATCAGCAAATCTTGAATATCTGTCATGAGCATGATATTAACATTAGACGAAAACATTTTTAGATGAAGAGAAAGAGGTGTCATTAAATTCCAGGACACCTTTGGCAAAGATTCAAGAATTGTCTAGGTCATCTGTTAAGAAAAATAAACTCTATGTCTGTATTGAAGAAATATTTGAATTATTTTGACCAAAAATAATATTTTGATACCAAGAAATGCAAAAATACTTACCTATTCTTGCTTCCCCGACACTCCCACTTAAATAAAAAAAAAATTTAGCGTCAAAGACAAGGTTTGTAAATAATATTTACTACAATATTTAATCATTATGATTAAAAAAGGGGAAATATTACGTCATGTTTGTTCCTGTTATTGAGATGTAGGTCTATCATAATATTCAAGACAATATTAAAGTCAGAATCAATTTAAAATCGGCCTATAGCCACCACATAAATTAGGTTAATTTTATGTTTCAAAATATATAGTTAAGTGAACGTTGTTTATCAAGTGGGCGTTCAAGTGAAGTATTTTTAAATAATTTATCTAGTAGAATAAAGAGTTTAGGCCAACATCTATTTTTTTTTAAAAAGCAGGCCAGTTTTACTTTTTGTTTTATTTATCTGAGGAATTTAGCGTGCACTCTCTGAACCGACTGGGGATTATATCACACACAAGAATTCTACGAGGAAGAGCGAAATAACCTACCATTTTTGCCGGGAAAGGTATTTCCACACACCTTCCAGCGTTCTTTTACATGCCACAATTGACATGAGACCAACGGCTTTACTTCCCCTCCGAAGCATGTTGTGTTACGGATTTTTTTATCACTCAAGAAAACTCCTTTGACCCCAGCTGGGTTGAATCAATGACCATCGGTTCCTGAGGCGAGCACTTTACTCCAATACCACCGAGGTCGACAGCAATATATTCAAGTGAGACGTAAGTTTCATTATAAACTGTTGAATAATTATTGTGTTCTTCACACTATGTACTATTCACTATTAGTTGTGAATTTTGAGCTACAGTAGCCCCACGGCTTCTTTGGTACTGACTGACAGCTCACAGCTGACAGCTAAAAACTTTGAAAAGTTACCAGACCAAATTATGTATCCCTACGCCGAACCATATGATCTGCAAAAACATTCATTTAGCAGCTGTCACTTTTGACGGTCAAAATTTAGGTATATACCTAAATGTTAACTGTGAGCTGTCAGTCAGCACCAAAGAAGCCATGGAGCTACTGTATGTATGAATATAAGCCTAGCCTGAGATGGAAATAGAAAGGAATATGAACGAACGGTTGTATCTGCAGTAGGATTATTTATGGCAGAAACCCTCACATGAGAGCTTTCTATCGTGAGGATTCTTCCCTTCCAAGATAAACAACGCTTGTTTACGATATAACATTTTTGTCGGTATGTTTATTGGAGGAGGCCGGGGTGTAGGGGGTTGCAATAGTGACTTGTCACGTGATTTAAACTAGTGATTCGAGACAAGGGGAGATCTTGAGGGACACGACATTCACTCGCCGATGACGACGACGACGACATGAAAGAAGCTTAATGGCCGTCCTTAAGGTGGAATGGAAGAGGATGCGAGAAAAAGCCAGTGTTTTTCCAAAATAAATCAAATATTGCTCCAATGGAAACATAGTGTTTAATTTTCTCTATAAGGCGATATCAAAAGTTTTTGAATATCTCTCAAGGGTGTTCTGGAATTTAATGACAACTTTTTCTCTTAATTTAAAAAGTTTCTCATCTAATACCACTACGTTCATTACAGATATTCAGGAACTGTTGATATTAACATGTGAATAAATCTAAATTATATGATTGTACTGGAGAAATATTTTATTTATTTTAGCAAAAAAAAAGTTTTGCCATAAAAACGGCAAAAACACTAGCCTTTTCTCGCGTCCCCTTCCATCCCACCTTAAATTAAGTAATAAGACTTTATTTGATGGTTTTAGACTATCCCCTACCCCCACGTAAGGTATTGTAACCCTCCCTTCTACATTGTACGATTTGTTAAATTAGATTATTTTAATTGTTTAGTTATTTTTAGTAGAGAGGGGTCGAATCTACTATTTTACGAATCCGAATCTCGAGTACAAATCCAAATCTTGAAAAAAATTATGAGTATAGGAGTACATATAATTAATATAATATAAAATACAAATATTAACTAAATATTAACTAAATGTTAACATTATTTCTTATAATTAATTCATTATAACATTCATCGATTCAATAATGTGTTAAATTACTGATCTGGGGGTCTGGCTGTTAAGTTTACCGTATAATAATTATAAGTGATTAGTTCTGAACCACCAATAAGTAATATTGTAGCTCTAAAACACATTTAATTTTAAAAGTTGAACGATTTAAAAAAAAATTATTTGAGTCTCGAATCTGAAGTTTTCTCGAATCCTTGAATATCTAGTATTCTTAAGGATTCGAGGGCCCAACCCTAATTTTTAGACATAAGTATTGGTAATAAAGCGACTCACGTAACATTTTAAAATACTTTAATTGCATTAAAACTAATTGTAACACATTATGATTACATTAAATATAAGTGAATTTTATGATTTATATACACATATATATTTAGTTTTGTTTTGCCACATTTTTTTAAATATAAGATGTATTATGACCCTTTCGTAAGTAAACGTAAGAAAATACTGGATTCTCTTCCTCCAAAAAACCCTGACGTAATTTAAGTATGGCCCCTTACTTGTTCGTTCCATTCAGGGCCATTTTTATAACATCTGACACAGGTTATCACGCAGACAAAACAACAGACTCACCCTAGACTAGATTGCCGGTGAAGGAGAAGCCAAGGGTATAAGCTGAGTGAGCTTCTAGTAGTTTTTCCCACCCTCTACATTTGCTAATGCGGGTTTATTTCCCCTAAACCTGCATCGGTTGGAAAGCGAGTTAAGTTCCAAATTCATCCTGTCTGGTTGGCCTGTGACGGACAAGCCAGGGTTCAAATACGGGCTTGGCATACTGAATATAGGTTTTAATTATTGGTTTCTCAATCCATCTCCCCGTGAAAGAGGGTATATTTCCTCTCAATTATACCTTCCTCTTCCCCACCACCATTAGGGTGATTAGAATACCTAAGATGAAACGGGTAATAAGGCTTTGTGGGGGAAAAAAACTTGTTTTTGTGTGTGTGTGTGATTTATTCCACGGGAAAAACAACCATCGAGTTGAAGACTTGAAAGAAAAAAAAATCTGGCGAAGCTGGTACTTCGGGAGGAAGCCATATCCCATTCATTTCAGTCAATGTTCGGCCACTGTTTTTCTGCCAACGACTAGTGCTTGCATTATTCATAGAGTAGGGGGTGGGGGGGCGGGGGGTGAGATACGAAGTAGTTGGTTTCAATGTTCTTGTCTTGATTCTCTGGAGGAAATACAGGGATTTGAGGGAACTCACCTTTCTTTTTATACCATCTTGTAGTTTGTTTTTATCCCCCCCCCTTTTTTTTATAGTGAAGATGTGTGTTTCAAAAGGATGGTACTGGCGATACCAGTCAGAGAAATACATGGAATAAGATCAAAGTTGGATAAAAATATTATCTGCTCAATTACTCTCGTGAAGAAATCCACTTAGAGGTATAAAAGTTATTTTTAGATGTTATACGTACATGTCCACTTCTGTGTTTGGGAAATCTTTTAAAGCCCCATAGTTCAAATTGACTTACAGTCTAGACCAGGGAGGAGCAAACTACAGTCCGCGGGACAAATACGACACACCGGTGTGTTCAATTCGGCCCACGGAATACGTAATTTAATGTGTTGCGTTGTGAAGTAGGCTTTTTTTTAAACACAACAAAATAGAATTTTTATAAAACCATGTCAAAACCAACATTTATAATCTTTGTAAATCATACCCCAAAATATATGGCAATGTTCATGTTTTCAACCACTAAACTTAAGAAAAGGGAACTTAGAAACCGACTTAATGATAAGCATGTCTTCTCTCTTGAGAATAACCTCTTCACAGATTAACCGAGTTTATAAAAAAAATTGCTGGAAGCTCATTCACAGTTTCAATCTTACACTCCATTCTATAAAATTTCCAAACAAACTTAAAACATAATATCAAACCACTGAGGCATTTATGATTGTTTATGATTGTCGATATATTTAAACTTAATTATATCAGCCTCTTATATGTGTTTTCATTTTTTAAGTGAATTTTTGTTTTTATTTGGCCTTATTGTATCCTGTAAATTTTCATATCCCTGGTCTAGACAGAATGAAATTAATTTATCTTTGCTTTCGTCGAAATATTCCGAATAATGACAAACTATGACACCATACTGAATAAAATGAAGGACGACTGGTATGAATAATTTATAAATCTACGATAGTATAAAAAAACCAAGACCTTTGAATAATAATATTCACCTTCTTTATTTTATTTCAAAATAAACATAAATAATGCATACAATTAAGGATGTTTTATTTGAATGTTTTAATACGGCAAGCCGACTATATCTACATTAATGGAACAGGATGAAAGGGGTGAATTTTAAAATACTCGGGTATCTATTTGTTTTGATTAAGGATGTGGAAAAACTTGTACTCTCAAAGTACCCTTTAGGGGATAAAACATTTGACCCCTAGGGGTAGAGTAAAACATGCCAGTGCACACCAAACTTTGTCGGCCGAACTAGAGTTCAATTTTCATAATAACAACCTTTTAGAAAACACATATATTTTTGCCGCCAATATTGATAACACTTTACTATTTTATTAGTGCTATTTTATGGGTGTTGATATTATCTAATAAAAGTGACAGTTACATATCACATGACCTGACAAGTGAAAGTAGATCTAAATCTTGTCTAGCTGTCAGTAAACTCTTAACAATGAAAATTAGACTATATATATTTGATCATAGTCATGTCAGTCCAAGGGTAGGTTTAATATTGCTCAAAAATTACCTAAATCCAATCCAGATTAGTGATTAAAACATTTTTGTTTGTTTTTAAAGTTACTATCTGTTCTTCCTGTTTCTCTGATAAGTCTTGTACAGTTAATTTTAGTAATGCTAAGTGTTGCTGTCTAAGGTTAAGTTAGTAGTGTAGTGATAAGTTTGTTGGTTTCAGAATAAAACATTTACGTGTAAAATGAATTTAACAGTGAAAGTTCTAAATGAGTGTTACAGTTTACCAGACTAATGACCAGTATTTAAAATGAAACCATTAATTAGGCCTATCTAACACCACCTCAACCAACCATAAGACTATCTAACTCCTTGTTTGTAAAGTTCTGCCAACTGAGCTAAGGGTACCGGGCTCTATTCTCAGTAAGGCCAAAAAGTTTATCATCGGGGAAATACGAGCTTCCCCTTTCATAAATATAAATTGATGACCAGAAAACAGGTTGTTATGTCTCTTCTAGGGCTAAGTAATTTTGTAAGTCGTGTGAGGAAGCTAATCAGTTTTTTTTTTCAGAAAGTACAATTTAAATATTTCTAGTAAAAATACCAAAATAGATTGTTAACTTAATCTATTCATACATTCATTTATTCTAAAAGTGAACATGAAAATACTGCACTTAACAATCATCTAAGCAGTGAACAATCCATAAAATTATTTTTATTAGTTAATTTATGGATGTTTTGTTGTACTGACACATAAATACAAGTAATCAAAACAAAAATATATTAAGAAGCGTACGATTCACATCAAATTACTGAAACTATCATCTAATATAACTAAGAAAAACGTTAAATAATTCTGCAAATAATAGTTTAATATATTCCAAACCATTACCCCTATGTTTAAATAGCGTTGTAGTCCACCATAACGTCAAAAAAATTATGAATATGACCATTCCCCCCCCCCCCCCCCCCCCCC
>CABFOW010002291.1:0-20539 GCA_902141385.1 Timema californicum | reverse complement strand
CGAGGGGGGGGGGGGAGACGAACCGCCCTATCACACACGAGGGTGGACGAAGGGTCGTGTTTAAGGCAACCCCATCAGATCCTTGCATTGAAGCGACCTCACTATGATGGCGGTAATAATAATATTGCATGTTTGGGCTACATAATTCGTAACCCAGTAGTGAAAAGATTAGCCAGTACTAATGTACTGTTACCCAGAGGACGCCCGAATGTACTAATCGTAGATTCTTTCCGTGTAGGCTCTTTCCGTGTCTCAATGAGATGAGATGATGGTATAGAATCAGTGGAAACACTTAAAACTAACTTAACCTAACCCTGGTTACTGTTGAGGTAACTCCCCCTTTTGAAGGAAATACTCAAAGTACCAGCCAGGAACCGAACCCAGGACACCTATCCAGGTGCACTGACCACTACCCCACGGAGCTGGTTACTGGGGTGGTTAATAGCAACGACAACTCTTGTACAAGCTTACTATCCTATCACTCTGATTCTATTCATATTTTGTTTACATGTACAGTACATAACGTAATTCAACACTTAATTATACATGATTTTACCTTAAACCATAAACGCCCTCAAAGTTTAGACGCAGATTCTTAATTTGCTGAATCTTGCAAAAAATCTCAATTTTTGAAAAGAGGAATTCAACGATTTATCACCAGAGTGAATTATCTGCATACATACACTAATGGGGTGTAGATGGGGAATACATAGAGGATGTGTAATTTCATTTGCGTGGAGATAGGTAAAAACAACATTTATAAAAAACTAACTCAATACATCCAGCCGTAATTCAAACCCAAACTTAACTGTCACCAACAAATCAGACAAGACGAGGCGAGGCACATTTTATTTATTTTAATATTTCGTAAATTAATTGTGATGATACCCGCCCATATATTCACAGCAAGCTTCTCTTGGTGGTTGTGAGAAACGGTAGCATGGGGGTTCTGTTCAGCCCAAACATGGCTGTCACTGCTATTGAAGAAGTTATCCTCCGGTGAATGATCCTCATCCGTGTACAGTGCTCTGCTCAAAGAAATGGGGTTTGTTCAGACAACGCTGCAAAATCCACTGATGGCGTCTGCAGATAGGGGTGTGGAGAGGCTCCTGTCGTGGGATTCAAGATTAAGTTACAAGGTGAATAGAAAAGAATGCTTATTTCAGCGGTATTATATTAGACTTACCTATTTTCACCTGACTCAGGATGACCTCAGAGGACATACATTTAGCACTGCATCTTACTACCTGTTCAGGCTGTAAGCATATGTACTAATTAAACCAATGATCTAGAGATGAGGAAGATTGCATTACGGGGAAGTATACCCGCATTTGCGTGGAGGGAGATTGGAAAACTAATTTGAAAAACCACCCTCAGTACACCCAACCGTGATTTGAGCCCCGATATTCCTGTAGTCTAGTCCAACACGAGAGTGAAACTTTAGACCATGCGGCCACCGAAGCAGGTCGATTCCTATTCGAAAGTGGTTCTACCTGAGTCCTTCCATAAGATCCCTAAAATTGTTATCTAACCTTTTGAATCACCACTCCTGTATCCTCCAATATACCTGTAGGGCTTGTTATTTCATATCAAGGCAGAGTGGTTTGACTCCCGAGAATAGACATGAGCTAGACTTAGAAAAACACGCGCTGGATGAGCTGTCCTAGACAAAACTCTACGCTACGCCAGTTTCAAACTGGATATAGGAAATTAAATTAATGGAACCGTGAGAAGAAGAAGAGTAATAAATAAGTAGTAATTTTTTTCTATCGGGTATAGGAGGAAGTGAGGACTGTAGGCTCATCTCTAAATGATTCCTAGAGGGTAATAAATGAGTTTGTCCCCGTGGTAAGCGGCAGTATGTTCCCTAAGGGCTGTCGGAGCTGTGGTAAGGGGATGGACCCTCTTAAGTGCCTCACAGCACGAGCTCTTGGAGGGAATATCTAACACGCCCTACGAAGTCACCACCCGCGGCCATCTTGTCAAGGTCGGTATAACACTGTCATATTTATTTATAAAAAATAAACCTAGTTATTAAAATAAATATAATGAGGGATTAAATAACCAAGCTATTATATTTTAGGGTTGTGCTAAGCTTCGACTCGGCTTCGAAACAAATGTCAGCTTCGACTTCGCTTCGAAAATAATTCCGGCTTCGAAGCTTCGTCAATAAAATATTGACAGCTAAAATACTCGATTTATGGTCATTTATTGCCATTTATATATAATATAAAACAATATTTATTTGGCAAAAATCTTAAGTAATTAAATTGTAAGTTGTAATATAACTTGATTTATTAGATTAAACAAGAAATATTAGTAACAATAAATACAACCAAACATTTTCTAAGTAATTTCAATAAATAAAGTTTAATAAACAACAATATAGTATATTTTTCTAGTGTAAAAAAACTAACAAAAAATATTCGAACTTCGATTCGGCTGCGAGAATATCTCATATATTCGATTCGAGTTAGCTTCGGATTGAAAAAGTGGACTTCACACAACCCTATTATATTTGATAGTTACGGTTATAGCCTTATCTATTTATCATATTCATTGAATTGAAAAATTATCAAATATAATAGCTTTGCTATTTAATCCATCATGAACTGCACATTCGTACATTTGTCTATGTACATTTGGCAGCGTGAAGCCAACTACCGAGTCTAGGCTGATTGGACTATCTGATAGCTCGTGATAATTGAACACACATGTGTAACTGACGATTTCCAGACGTCCATCAGAGACTCTGCCTTAAAATATAAGTAAGGAATGACCTTGGGCACGGGACGATTCCTGCATAACTCAACGGTTATAGCACTTGGCGTACACATCCAAAGGTACAGGGGTTCAATTCCCATGTCAAGGTTCGTTTTTTTAAATTTAAAGAATATGATATTAAAAATAGGTATGATAAAATATTACCATAGGCAGTTTCTGATTATAGATCTTTCATTACACAAGTAGCTCTGGAAACAGTATACCTTGCTCCCTCCGTGCGTTTAAGTTTAAGAATTTTTAACGTAAGCATTTCTTCGAGTACAAATTTAAAACGCATTCAAACTATCATGTAGTATAGTTTGCCAATGACGAGAGATTCTGTATTCAATCCCCGACTGGGTGCTTTTTTCTAAATATTTTCCCGCTATAACTTCACGAAAATGTGATTACATTTCCCCTAAAACTTTATCTTCCTCATCCCCAAGGCCGTAATCAGCCAATAATTTCAGGGCGGTTTAGTGAGCCGGAGGCTAGAAAAAATTATAAATGATAAACAGTTCTAGAAGCTAGATATCAGAAGTGTTTTTTTATGGCAACATAGCCCCCCCTAACTGCTGGAGGCTAGGACAAATTCTAAATGATAAACAGTTCTAGAAGCTAGATATCTGAAGTGTTTCTTATGGCAACATAGCCCCCCCTAACAGCTGGAGGCTAGGACAAATTCTAAATGATAAACAGTTCTAGAAGCTAGATATCTGAAGTGTTTTTATGGCAACATAACCCCCCTAACTGCTGGAGGCTAGGACAAATTCTAAATGATAAACAGTTCTAGAAGCTAGATATCTGAAGTGTTTTTATGGCAACATAACCCCCCTAACTGCTGGAGGCTAGGACAAATTCTAAATGATAAACAGTTCTAGAAGCTAGATATCTGAAGTGTTTTTATGGCAACATAACCCCCCTAACTGCTGGAGGCTAGGACAAATTCTAAATGATAAACAGTTCTAGAAGCTAGATATCTGAAGTGTTTTTATGGCAACATAACCCCCCTAACTGCTGGAGGCTAGGACAAATTCTAAATGATAAACAGTTCTAGAAGCTAGATATCTGAAGTGTTTTTATGGCAACATAACCCCCCTAACTGCTGGAGGCTAGGACAAATTCTAAATGATAAACAGTTCTAGAAGCTAGATATCTGAAGTGTTTTTATGGCAACATAACCCCCCTAACTGCTGGAGGCTAGGACAAATTCTAAATGATAAACAGTTCTAGAAGCTAGATATCTGAAGTGTTTTTATGGCAACATAACCCCCCTAACTGCTGGAGGCTAGGACAAATTCTAAATGATAAACAGTTCTAGAAGCTAGATATCTGAAGTGTTTTTATGGCAACATAACCCCCCTAACTGCTGGAGGCTAGGACAAATTCTAAATGATAAACAGTTCTAGAAGCTAGATATCTGAAGTGTTTTTATGGCAACATAACCCCCCTAACTGCTGGAGGCTAGGACAAATTCTAAATGATAAACAGTTCTAGAAGCTAGATATCTGAAGTGTTTTTATGGCAACATAACCCCCCTAACTGCTGGAGGCTAGGACAAATTCTAAATGATAAACAGTTCTAGAAGCTAGATATCTGAAGTGTTTTTATGGCAACATAACCCCCCTAACTGCTGGAGGCTAGGACAAATTCTAAATGATAAACAGTTCTAGAAGCTAGATATCTGAAGTGTTTTTATGGCAACATAACCCCCCTAACTGCTGGAGGCTAGGACAAATTCTAAATGATAAACAGTTCTAGAAGCTAGATATCTGAAGTGTTTTTATGGCAACATAACCCCCCTAACTGCTGGAGGCTAGGACAAATTCTAAATGATAAACAGTTCTAGAAGCTAGATATCTGAAGTGTTTTTATGGCAACATAACCCCCCTAACTGCTGGAGGCTAGGACAAATTCTAAATGATAAACAGTTCTAGAAGCTAGATATCTGAAGTGTTTTTATGGCAACATAACCCCCCTAACTGCTGGAGGCTAGGACAAATTCTAAATGATAAACAGTTCTAGAAGCTAGATATCTGAAGTGTTTTTATGGCAACATAACCCCCCTAACTGCTGGAGGCTAGGACAAATTCTAAATGATAAACAGTTCTAGAAGCTAGATATCTGAAGTGTTTTTATGGCAACATAACCCCCCTAACTGCTGGAGGCTAGGACAAATTCTAAATGATAAACAGTTCTAGAAGCTAGATATCTGAAGTGTTTTTATGGCAACATAACCCCCCTAACTGCTGGAGGCTAGGACAAATTCTAAATGATAAACAGTTCTAGAAGCTAGATATCTGAAGTGTTTTTATGGCAACATAACCCCCCTAACTGCTGGAGGCTAGGACAAATTCTAAATGATAAACAGTTCTAGAAGCTAGATATCTGANATTGTGTGGGTTCGTAATTGACATTCGGCTTGGGTTTTTGTGGTTTTTATTTGTACTACTATGTCTATTACAAAACGTGATGTTGATAAGAGATATTAAAATATATGAGATAATTTAACATACTATTTAGAAGCTCGTGACAGAACGAAGTATTGCAAGGAATAACCAATGGCCTGACTGACCTTTAGGTGCTCGTGCATGTTTGATGAACCCTGGTACCCTGGGCTCGAATGGTAGCCCTCCAATACAGTGGCTGATATGCCGGCGTCCTAACCCGCGTAGTTGCAAAAACGGGTGGCGGGACCCCCTTAGACACGATGGTGATTAGTCAGCCCTGTTAGCTGGATACATTACTTCTTATTCTACCTTCTGGCCTGGTTTACCGTGAGGAATGCTGACGCTCTGTTTATGTTGTCGGCGGATATGTTCTATTTGTTTACAAACTAATCACAACCAACACCTCGCAATACTCGTTTTATCACTCACAATACAGATCACAACAATATTAAACAAGCATGAATCTCAATTTAGGCCATGTGATTTCAATAGCAATAATTCAATAACTGTTGAGATTACGGGTTGTAGAAAACTAAACTAAACACTTCTACTGAAGTAGTATTTTATGTACTGTTCATAAATTATTATTTTTATATAAAATCTTCAAAAATACCCGTCTCAACTCACGTTATATTTCACCCACCTACTGGCGTGCGAAGACGCGTTGCAGACGACCAAAAATCACGCATTATTTAAAAAATGTTTAGTTATTTTGAAATATGACTCACACCCAAATAGAGGTGAACGATTATCTAAAACTCCCCAAAAGAATTAGAAACCTTACGTTTTAATTTCCATATTTTAAAAAAACATTTGAAAGGGTAAAATTAGTTAATTTTCAATAACGTGAAGTGTCTCAGTTATCTGATTAAGGCGAATGACGTAAACCTTGATCCAGCATAAAAAAAATCGCCTTCAATAAGCGTATCAAAATATTTTCAGATAATTGAGAATTATTTTATAGGTTTTGGAGCTCCGGAGCTGCTTATTCTCATAAGAACTACCACATATGTTCCATTAAGTAGGTGGCACCATTAATCAAATAAATTATATATACGTTGGTAATCGTGTTTATTTCTGAAAGCTAAAGCTTATTTCTTTATTTAGTGTCTTAGACCATGTTTCAACTATCGAAGTGATCAGTGGTTAGTGGAATATACATTTATATTGCGTTTGATGCCATGCATCTTACTGCTCATTCGGACTGTCAGTACTTAATTTAATTGTCAAGTTTGTACCTACCTTTGAATTTAATCTTAGGCCACTAACCCGCTAGCCCGTTGACACGGTGATTTAATTAGGGTAGTCATAACTGATGTAAGCAGAAAAATAATCATATTCACACCGGTGGGCACGCGGAAAAGGGCGTTAGTTCTTTCTTTGCACCACGTATTACTACTCATTCGGGTTATACAACTATGTACTAGTTACACTAATGTGTTAGGAATCCGGAAGGTTTAATTGAGAGGAAGTGCATCCACATTTGTGTGGATGAAGAGTGGAAAACTATTTAGGGAAAACCACCCTCAGTGTACCCGACCGAATTCGAACCCCGATCTCCCCGTATTCATCAGTCTGATTGGCGGGTGACAGGGAGGTGGGGGTTCAAACACCAGTAGAGTGTGCAGAGGGGTTATTTTCCTTAAATGATTTCTTACTCTCCCTACACGGAAATGAGGCTCTATTTCCTCTAAGTTCAAATTTTTTTTTAACCCGTCCCCGTTTGGGAAAATAAATAAATAACTCGGATAAGTGGTAAAGCGTGGAGAGATGAGAAATAAAAACAAATCACATACATTGACGTGCGTATACTTTGATTCTATTAAGAACTTACATTGGAACTCCTTTTAGAAAACAACAACTATTTTTGCAATCAAAATGAATAACATTTTACCATATTACCAGTGTTGTTTTAGAGGTAGGATTATTTACAATAATTAATATCTATCTAAAGCGACCGCTGCAGATTACATGACCGGAAATATGAAAACGTGAAATTGAGTCTTGTAGCTTTATATAGCTGACAGATATGTTCATTCGTGTGAAAATAGGGGTAGAAGTCAATTACAGCTACCGCTTATTCTTATAGGGCCAAAATATAGCCTAGTCATAAGTTATTTTTGCCCAAAACTTAAGCTATAGTCCTAATTTCACACACAACACAAACTGTCAAGCAATTATTGTTGACAAAGATATGCAGGCCTACTATTTGATGTATTCTACAAAATAAAAAGTAACAAAAGATACATTAATGTCAGTAATTGAATATTACAAAGCTCTTATTTTTTTCTGAAAGGCTTAACTACCGTGAATATACTCTGCCTACCTCATTTATGTCACCTCGTCCAGCCCAACTATTATTTACTCATTGTTCATACATTTAGTAAACAAGACAGCTGTAATGCATCCGCACTAAAATATAGTTACCATGTCATGTAAAAATGAGTCAACTTCACTTCAGAAGATAAACACTTCTTTTATTACAAGAGAACACGTCTCCAAATCTACGAGTTACGGCTGGTATTAAAGTTGTCATTATTTAAACAGGCGTATATATCGTGTCCCGCGAGTAAAGGGAAGGGTGCTGTGTGGGGAGCGGTGAAGTGTAGATGAAGGTAGTAATAATGAATAGTTAGTGTCCCCAGATGTTATATGGACCTCCCGCAGAGATCAAAATAATGACTGCTATTCAGGTTTCCTTTGGAGTGGACGATTTTGGTGGGGAAAACTCACAACAGACACTCACCGTTGTGCGCATAGACCAAAGCGTTAGTCTCGCATTGTTCGGTTCTCCGACGGCACAAAGGTGGGCGTTTGAATCCCAACCGAATGGATTGACATTTCTTTTTTACGAAGTTGTTTCCAACTTTTTTACCATGCGAATTCAGGTGTACTGCTTTTAAAATTCTACCTTCTCCTCCCCTACCTCAATAGCGTAAATATTTAGAAATCCCAGACAAGAAGAAGTGTACAGCCTTAAACTAGGCTAGGCTTTTTTTTACGAGAGTGTAATTAGGGGCTCAGTATTTTATTATGAGGGAGGTCAGAAATATATCTTACTTAAGGTTATTTATCAATGTTAATGCTGAGACAAACTCTAAAAAAAAGTATGGAACTCCGCACGGACTTTCTCACTCTATTGTTTAAAATTGGAGATGTTTACTCAAAACTCGTAATATATGTGAAACGAAATAATATACACTAGCAAACCCAAGCATACATTGCATTATATTTATGTAAAACTTTTTGCGTCCCGGTTTTATATTCTATAATTTTATTTTTAAAGAATTAATGTATGTTTGGACCGATAAAAAAAGTTCCATATTGCCTCCACAAGGGTCAACATTTCGTATTAAAATTTCGACTTCCGGTATAAATTTCCGATATTTTATTAGGTGTTGTAAATCTTCATGCCATCGCATTGCTATTAAATTACTCATTTTTAAATTTTGACCTATAAAAAATGTAAATATTGACTATAGAGTTTTAAATGGAGATAGATCATTGTTGTACAAACATTTCTTCTAAGAAGTTAAAAAAAAAATAACATAAACTTTTTGAAAGACTTACTTATATTTAATTACTCTATGGAGTTGGAGAATTATTGCGTTAAAACTTAAGTAGTACCTCTTTACAACTAAAGCTCACAAAACTGTATTAATATATTTGCCAACATCTCAGAAACTGTTGGTTTTATAAAAATATATTTGATATAAATTTTTTTAATTTTTAATCGTACTACAATTTTGCAATGATAAGTTATTTAGTATCTCAAATAGTTGCGGAGATACGGAAATTTCCGCTTCTGTAAAGTAGCCTAAAAGTTATTTTCATGGGAAAATGAAAATAGCCAGTTTATTTATAGCCTTAATCAACGCCTAGATACGAATTTTAATCAAATATTGCTTCTGTACAAATATAGAGTCTAATTTTCTTCACATGGTAGTATTAACAGTTGTTTAATATACATTATAAGAATAGTAGCATTAGATGACACACTTTTTAAATGGAGAGAAAAAGCTATAATAAAATTCCAGGAATTCTTTGACAGATATTCAAGAACTGTTGATATTTACATTTGAAGAAAATTAAAGTCATATTTGATTTATTTTAACCAATAAAATGTTTTGATATAAAAACTGAAAATAACCACACTGGAGTTCCCTACATTCCCAACTTAACGATTGACCCCTCTCAACAACCAAAGAGAAGGAGGCAATTCTTAAAATGTAGGCAGAATTAACATTCGAAATAAAACGTAAAACTGTTTCGATGACATATGGTATTATGTCATTAAAGTATTTTAAGGTATAGCCTAATCTATTATTAAGAAATATTACATAATTAGTGGCGGCATTCTAATTGGCCCACTTTGGGTTTTACATGAGACGGTGGGGGGTCAAGTAGGTAAGTGGTATATTCTTATTGTTTGTGAACAAAGAATTTGTAAGAGGACAGAGTAAATGTAGTTATTAACTTGTGGAAGTACTCATTACCATGACCTACCTCAACGTTTCCTGATATACTGAATGGTTCTCGCTTAGAAGGAAGTGGGTAGAAATGGTTTGGGAGGTCCCCTTCAAAGAATTCATGAATAATATTACTATATTAAATTATATGCTTATTAATACATTGGGTATAAATAATTGAAACCTCTTAAAATTGAAACATCATTACCTCTATCTAAAGCATTTCCTTTACAAGTAGATCCTAAAAACATTTGACTTGTTTCCAACCCCTAAAGACCACATCCCCACCCTTGCCCTCCAAAGCATTGCCTTTACAAGTAGTTCCTAAAAACATTTGACTTGTTACCAACCCCCAAATACCACATCCCCACCCTTGCCCTCCAAAGCATTTCCTTTACAAGTAGTTCCTAAAAACATTCGACTTGTTACCAACCCCCAAAGACCACACCCCCACCCTTGCCCTCCAAAGCATTTCCTTTACAAGTAGTTCCTAAAAACATTTGACTTGTTATCAACCCCCAAAGACCACATCCCCACCATCAACCTCCAAAGCATTTCCTTTACAAGTAGTTCCTAAAAACATTTGACTGGTTTTCAACCCCCAAAGACCACATCCCAACCCTCGCCCTCCAAAACAATTTCTTCACAACATCATTCCTATAACCCGAGCATTACTTTTCAACCCCTAAGCTTATGATACTTTCGAGTTCGATATCAGATGATACATAGAACCTTTTTTTTAAAAATCACTGCGTATTGCCATTTAGGTAAAACCACCATCAATAGAATTGACCAAGATTCTAGTTCCAATCTCCCCGTCATCAGCAGGCCCATCTAACACGAAAGCAACGCCTAAGACCATTCGACCACTGAATATGCCTATTGTATATGTGAATACTAGGGCTGGAATATTTATGATATATCTCACTTTTATTACAAACTTAATTTAAGTGCTGACAAATTTATTAACTTAAAATATTTTGAACTTTCCCTAATCACAGAAATTTTATTTTTATTTGCATGCAATTGCCTATTTAGGTTTTTTTAAATGTGAAGGCATATTTGAACTATTTTTACGCCATATAGTGCATATTTAAAATTTAAAAATAAAAGTACTTACTTATTTTTTCAGCAGCGCGTCTTATTACCCGTTTGGGTTATACGCTTATGTTCTAATTAAGCGATTAGGAATTAGAAAGGTTATATTTAGAAGAATTGTACCTGTATTCACGCGGAAAGAGTGAGTGGAGAACAATATTGGAAAAACCACTCTAAATACACCCAACGGAGATTAGAGTCTCTACCTTTCCATCATTTGCAGTCTAGTCTACTACGAGAATAGCGCCTTGGACCATGTGGCCACCAAAGTGGGTGGTATAAAAGTTGACCGCAAAAAATAAATGTATTCGTATTTTGTAAAAGCTACTTTATACCAGGGCTCTGCTATTATATTAGTGCGAATAAAATAATGATAATAGTCAAGTTGTATTGTAACAAAGCTAACCGACAATTTGTTTGTTTTGATGGCTACCTTCCCACCGCAGTTCTATTATAGGTTCATCCTCTTCCACAAATATTCAAACTAGGCTAGCGAATGTGTTTGAATGAATTAGTTTTTTATTTGTTCACGGTTTTATAGGAATACGTTGATCACTATGGCTACTGACGACTTAATATAAAAATCAGGTGTGAAGGAGATGGTTTTAGAACAAGTGTAGCCACATTAGTGGGAAGAAAGCATAGTAAAATCACAGTGATGTATCCCATATGTGAACCCACCCTTAGTGAATCCACCTAAAAATAAAACCTTAGCCACCCCATCGTTGGAAACTCAATCTATTGGGAGCTATACGGCTTAAATAGCGTGGCTAACGGGGAGAATAAGTTGGTTTGTAAGTCGTGATATTATTATATTTTTGCTTAGAAGGTACGTGATCTAAACTCTCCGTGGAGTCAGCTCACAATTGAGCCATACCGACTGAATGGCCGCAGTCTGTTGGTGAAGATAGTGCCAAGGTCTGTGGATGGAGGGTGTCGTATGATCAGCACAGCGAGCCTCTGGACACAATTTTAAGTATCAAGCAAAGTGTATTGTGTCTAATAAATAGTGACCCAGCCTTGTGGACGAGTTGTCTAAGGCACTAGGCACGCATTACACTAATTGATCACCGTTGTTTGGGAGGCCGAAATCCCTGGAGGTGAGTTTTTTAAATATTATATTTATCACTATGGTATTACTGAGATAGAGAGTGACATTTTAAACAAAGAGATTAAATTGAAATTTAAACTTTTGCATGAAATGAATGAAATCCTTTTTAAAATATTGCAACCAAATTTATTGTGTTTTCATTTTCATTGTTTGTATCAGCAGTTTTCCTCAATTTTTTTTTCTCGCTTCTTTTTTGATCTTCCCCTACACTCCCGTGGCACACCCGTGACCCCTCGTTGCACACCAAATGTGCCGTGGCACACCGGGTGAAGAACATTGGTTTGGATAGTAATCTAGACAAAATTACAAAATTATCTTATCCAAATAGATGTTTGTATTCGGTTATAGTTTTTGGAATAGTCGCCTTGTTAAATATGTTCCCTTCTTTGTTGAAAACTATATTTACTTTTATGTTTTTCATCACCGAACTGTTTAAAGACGCCGCTTTTCTGAAGGTAAAAATCCTTATCGCACGATATTTATAATAGTAATAACAGCTCTGACATTTCAACATCACAAAAATATAGTTCTCAAACAACTTTAACATTTTATGTTGTGAACAAAACAACAAATAAATGATTAAACGCGCCAGGAAACTGCCCCCTTATCGTGTAGTTTTTAAATATACATAATTTCAATACACAATCTACAGACTAGCTTAATTTAGAAAGGTACATTTACTATTAAACAATAAACACTAGCGGCTAGATTGTCTAATTTTCATTGGAAGGAAGAGCTCTCTCTATCTGACAGCTAGAAAAATTACCATAGTATGATTTTGGTAGTAAGAACCGTAGACGTTAGTTACTAAAGCTACTAAAACAATTTTAATATATTCATGAATCAAGTAATGTTATCTATCTGCAGCTGTCACTGTGGATAGTTAGTTATTGATACCTACAGAATAACACAAATAATATGAAAAATGTTATGGCCGCAAATAAAGATGTCTGAATTTTTTCTACTGTTCTTCCAACCAAAATCAGAGGATGGATCTATTTCCACTTAGGCTATCTGTTAGGTCATCTTATCTGCGGCTATACTTGTGATTGATTACTCTAAATAGCTTAGGACCAACTTCGTAGTCAAACCTAGTATGCCTCAAGTGCGGTGCTATACTAAATACAGGAAGACACCTACCTAGACCAGAATGGACTGGGCCAGTCTCTTATGCTAAACTGGACCATTCCACTTAGGTTTAGGTAGGTGTCGTCTTGTATTTAGTGTAGAGCAAGGCGTAGGCCTATTAAGTCTGACTATGAAACTGGTCTTTGGTCAAAAGGTGAGAAAAAATGTTTATGGTCATATCAAAAGTTTAAAGGCTTTTTAAAACCAAAAGAGCAACAATTTTAACTGACTATGGTTTTTTTTACAAGCCCACAAATTTCTGCAGTTCTTCATGAGACGTATTGTTCCTTTTTGTTTTTGAATATGTAACGTAGGGCACACGGTTAATGCCTTTGATTATAATAGGTTAAACTCAATTTCACAAGAATATTACAATTACACCGCCAATAACAATTATAGTATGTAATATATTCCATGTAATTCATTCTTCATTTATATAACTATTTAATCTCTCAATAAATTCAGATATTCGTGTTGCTTCGCTTGACCGATCAAGATAATTTCTACTTGTATTTAATTATATATCCTTTCTTTGCTTCCCTGAATAGTAATTTTCTTCTTTTATTGCCTATTTCGTTCCTATTTGTTGCCGTTTTATTTTAATCAACCGTCCCAATGTCGTTTCTCCTTCCATTTTAGTGACGGCCAAGTCGAGTGTTATATTTTAAACGTGCAAGCCTTCGTTTACATTACTCTCAAGTCAATTTAGAAACTGGTAAAAATAAAGTCATAGTGTGTATAGCCTCGTTTGGGAAGGGGGGGGGGGACTAAAAATCCAGGTATAGTAAAATAAATATATATATCTAGAAGTTTGTATTTCAAAATGGTAGACGAAAACCTTCTGGTTCATAACCCCATTCCAATTCTTTCTCACCGCAGTGTGTAAAAAAAAAAAAATATATCCCTCGTCCCAAAACTGATGAGATAGTTGTAATGTTGTCCACAGGACAGAGGTAACGGAAATTTTATAGGTTAGGTTTGACTTTTTTTCTTTTACTTCTATTCTTTTTATTTTCTCTCTTTTAAAAACCCACGATCGCAGCTGCAATATAGGAGGAACTATTTCTGAAAATAGAGGATGCTCGATGTATTACCCCACCACCAATCAGCTCGGGTTTCTTTAGTTCTCCCCCTATATATATATATATATATATAGGGGGAGAACTAAAGANTATATATATATATATATATATATATATATATATATATATATATATAGAGAGAGAGAGAGTTAACTTCTTCTTCCCTCTATTTTGTTGTCTCACTTGCGTGGTCTCTTAATCACATTCTACAGTGGGAGGAAAGAAAAACAACTGCCCCCTACTGTAATTCTCAAGTACGATTAAAAAACAACTGAAAATAGACTTTAAAAAGTTATTCTTGTACAGTTTGTACAGCTAGGGTGAAATGAACGAGATAAACTTTTTTTTTTTAATTTATAAAACCAAAAGGAAAGATTTTTCTTGAATGCAGTAAGTAGAGGGCTTGTTGGAAGTGATGTTTTCTGAACTTTTTTTTTAGGGGGTGAGGAGAATTAAAGGGGGTAAGGAGGAAGTTACGATGTGAGTCTCATAAATCGCATCAAGAAGATTTTCGAGAACCAGCAACCATAGAACATAATTCGAATAACACAGGAGATTAATCGCATAAGTGACATTTCGTTAGATCATTACTTTAGCATTTATGGTGGAGCTTCATTTAATGGTTGGACATTTAAATAAAATCATCTAGCAGATAAAAAAAAAGACACAGCAATACTCTAGCTACAGTATTATGCTGGGAAATACTATTAATGGTTTCGCGTTATTGAAAAAAAATTATAGGTGTTTGTAGAAAGGTACTTCAATGGTTTAGTCTATGACAGCGGTCTGCAAACGGATAAGAACCGCCGACTGATTTTATCTATCCCGCAAAAGATTTATCCAATAAACAATTGTTTCCATAAAAATAGCCTAGTAACTAATTAATTAATTATTATATGTTAAAATTAAATTTGAAATTTTTTCCCCATCTTATTTTTCTAAGCTATCCCACTAATTAAAAAAAAATCCATATTACACGTGATATAAAAAGGTTGCCAACACTATGTCTATGAGATAAGAATGAGAATGATAGGTAGAATAAAGTATCCCGCATTTGCGATGGAAAAACCCTATCTTATTGATTGAGAACTGTACACGTCGCACCTGGCTGAGATTCGATCCTTGACCTTACCATTACAGGCAAATCAGTATGTTGAAAGCTTGACACCTTCGACATTATTTATCGAGTAAATCTTAGTTAAATTCAGCGCCTTTCATGGTTTAATTATTTTTATATTAGTTTTTATGTAAGATACATTACCCTAATAAATGGGCATCATTATCTGAATGAATATTAAATTAGAGGATTATAAGGATATTTAGAGGAAGTGCATCAAAATTAGGGTGAAGAGGTGATGGGAAAACCAAAGCGACGAATAACATGTGGAAACCCTCCCCCCCCTTTTCCTCAACTCACCCCACCCACCCCCCAAGCATTGTCGTTTTTAAATATTTATTTATTTTTTATGTTGGTCTTAATCCGATTCGCTAAACCGCCCAACCAATCGCCCCGCCCTTTCCCTCCCCTAAAATGTGGTTTCTCAATATTTTTCAAAGAGAATCTTACGTTTGTGAGTTTAATTAAAATCATTTTTTTAACATCCGGGTTAATTAGATTATAGCTACGATTTAAATCACTATTAATCAGCAAGTTGACACCAACGTACAAGACCTCTACACTTACTATATAATACTTTGAAAAGATATACAAACGTAGAAGATCAAACTATAACAAAAGAACATCTTTAAAAACTGGCACAACCTATTAATAATTATTATAACTTAAAAACACATTTTTGTCTTATGAACCGATACAAATAAATTTCTTATAGCTATTTGATATACATTTTTTTATTTGAAATATATTTTTATGAGACCAACAGTTTCCGAGCTATAAGTAAATAAGACTATAATTATTATATTGAGTTCTAAGAAATGGAAAAATGATTGTCACACTTTATGTTTCTATAACTATGTATATTATTTCATTTATGCTCGTTGGTTGAATATAATGTGTTTATTTTTTCATTATGTTTCTTCAACAATGTATATTATTTCGTTTCATCTTATGAGTTTTAAATACATTTCTCTGTTTTTAGATAAAAGAACGAAAAAGTTTATGCTTGCCATTTATTTTTTGTGCACACCCCGTCTTACTACCCTTTAGAGCTATCCACATATTAACACAGTGTGAGGGATAAGTAAGGTAAGATTTAAAATAAATACATCCTCATTCGCTGGAAGGGGAAGGGAGAAACAATTTAGAATAAAAACACCCTTAATAAATTCGGCTGGGAGTCAAGTCCAGACCTACCGTATCAACATAAATCCTATCTCTTGCAAGGGTACCGCCTTAAAATAAACTTTGGTAATAAAAATGAGGTATTTCCTGAACGGAAAAAGTACATACGATATGTGCCACTCTTCCTCCAAAACAGTATAGAACAGGCTGTGCGGTGTAACTAGGGATGTGCCGCCTCCCAACTTGGGTGGTCTACACACACGCTCACGTACACTCACACAAACACACATTTTGTCCCGCGGCCATTTAGCAATCCTACCTTAGTGCTCCACCTTTACATCCTTCATTGTTTTCCTACGTCACGTGGTATCAGCAGCAAAACAAGCCAACACCATTTTTTTAGTGGTCGACTAATAGTTTTTTTTTTTCAAAATAATTTTGGACTTACATTATTTTAATAATAATTTAAAGATAGAATTCTTATGATTTACTTAAATTTTAACTCTCCAACTAATTAGCGTGCAGGTCCGAAATAGGTTTATACAACACATGACTAGCAAATTTAAAGGTTTTATTCTCAAATTTCATTTTATAAAAAAAAGCGTATTTTTTCAAGCCTATCTGCGAATTAAATTATCTGATCAAAATTTAAAAACAAAACTAGGAAAGTGAATTTTAAGTAAATGCACTAATTCTTAAATTGGAAAAAGAAGGAAAAATCACTTTTGAAAAACTATCTAACAGTGAGATTCCACATTAAATATAAGTACAGTAGCCCCATTTGAAAAGTTACCAGACCAAATTATGTATCCCTACGCCAAACAATATGATCTGCAAAAACATGTGTTTAGCAGCTGTCACTTTTGACAGTCAAAATGTAGTTATATACCTAATTGTCGACTGTCAGAAGTCAGCTGTCAGTCAGCACCAATGAAGCCGTGGGGCTACTGTATTTAAAAAAATAATATATGACGTTGTAAGAAGCCATTTTAATCAAAGTGAAAGGGTTTGTTGAAAAGAACAATGCTATTACTTAAAAAGCGTGGTATTTACAGAATAAAACTATCGTGAGGCTATAATAATGTTTAGATTTTTTTTTGTCACCGCGTCTCACTACCCATTCGGTCTATACGCAAATGAATTACGCTAGTGTGGTAGGTATGAGGAAGGTTGAATTTAGAATAACTATATCTGAATTTGATTGTAGGAAGAATAAAATAAACATTTATGGAAAAAACAAGCCTCAGTATAACCGATAGGGGATTTGAGTCCCTATCTCCCCATCTCCCCATCATCGGCAGTCTTGTCTATTTATTGGACATGGTGATGACAGAATTTAGTTTATATTTGTAATATTTTATCTATTTAATAGATTATTATTATTATTTTCTTTCACTAGACGCGTTTTGTTACATTTCAACCTCAGAATTTTGGTTGTTTACCTAAATATGTTTTTGTTAGCTGCTGCTTAGTACCAATCTGAGACATCATATTTACACCTTTGGAGTGAATAAGAATAACTCACCTCGGTGGCCGCATGGTCTAAGGCGTCACTCTCTCAGTAGACTAGACTGCTGATGACGAGGATATTGAGGTTTGAATATCAGTCGTGTGTACTGAAGGTAGTTTTTATAAACGGGGTTTTCACTCTCCCTTCACGCAAATGCGGGTACACTTTCTCTAAATATAACCTACCTTAATATGCCTGCACTTGCTTGGAGGAAAGATGGTAAGCCAATTAGGAAAACCCACCTCAGTACACCCAGCCCGGATTCAAACTCAGACCCCCCTCCCTTACCCCCGGTCACTGACAAACCAGACTCTAAGAGACGGACACCTTTGTCCATACTTACAATAAGTAGGTAAATTTAGTGTTTTTTCCGTTTTAGTCCAGATTGCTGCTTGTTGATATATTAATATCCTAAGTAAACACACAAAAATGGAATTGTAGGCCTACCTGAGATAGTAGCTTACTAACCTATTTTCAAAGAACCATAAGTAAAGTTTTATCAGGTGGTTCAAAAGGTTACTGGTTATTTGATCATTTATTCATACGCCAATCCTTGTAATCTATAGATATCTTGTTTGACAGCTATTGTCAATTTTGAAAGTGACACTAGTGGCTATACTTTATTTATTTTTTATATTCTTTAAGGAGATAAACCCTTACGACAATAAATGAAGCATTGGTTCAACCCTGCAAACTCGTTCACAAATACTTAGCTATTTATTCGTCACCCGGGCTCAAAATATCCTTTTCTTTAAACTATAGTCAACTCCTTTAACACTCACTTCAGTAATCGAATGATCTAACCATCACTCTCTTGTTAGACTGGCTCGCTGATGAGGGAGAGATCAGGGTTAGAATTCCGGTATGGCTACTGAGGGTGATTTTCCCTGAATGGTTTTCCACTTTCCTTCCACACAAATGCGGGTAAATTACCTGTAAAATACTTCCTTACTCATACCTATCCTATTAATCATCATATGTTATCATATGTGCGTATAGCCTGAACAGGTAGTAAGACACGTTGATAAAAAAAACTCCTCTAACCACTCGGCCACAGGAATGTGTTGGGATCAATTTAGCACATGTCTTAGTATCAGCCAGTGGCTCCCAGCCTTGTTCAGCTGACGCCTACCTCGGTAAGTCATCAAATTCTCAAATACCATCACCAGCCTAATTTTTTTGGGAAAGTTATAAAAAAAATCTTTAAAAAATTGGTTTCTAGTCACGTTTTTATTTTATACAAGAATCAATGTAACACTTGTAGAAAGTTGGTACAAAAAAAATTAGTCTGATGGTTGTCACTGTTTTGTTTTAGTCAGTTCTTGAATAGTAATAATAATCATCATCAATTATTTTCAGCATGTGGCTGGGTCAGTTTAGTAAAATGCCTCCATCTTTATCTATCCTTCCACCATTCTTCCTGCTTTAATCGCTTCCATTCTTCTGTTCTCCCTTTCACAATTTTTGTTATCTGCTCCTTCCATATCTTTCTTGGTCTTCCTTGCAGTATTTCCCTTACATACTTCATTTCCATAATTCTATTTTATATTCTCTCCCTTTCCATCCTCATTACATGTCCATACCACCTCAGTCTTGCTTCCACTACTATCTCATGTACTAACTATACCCCCACTATTTCTCAGCTAACTTCATTCCCATGGCCGCCACTTTCCTAGTCTCTCTTACATTCAATGTCCATATTTCTGCTGCATGTGTGACAATGGGTACAAAGTACGCCCTGTAAAACACTTCCTTACACTTTAAGGGCACTTCTCCTCTTCATAGCAGCTCTCTTAAGGTGCGTACAGACATTCAACAAAACATCGTAGCGCAAAGCCGTCGCGTAACACCGCCGCATCCAGTTTTGGACGGCACAGCGTAACAACGCTTTGCAACACCGTAACATCAGTGCGTCCCATCTGCTGTTGGCAGTGGCGTAAAATGTTCGGGAGCTTCCGAACTTTGTTTTCATGTTAACCACTAAGCACTGTAAGAATGGGCGAAACAGTGATTTTACGATATAGGTGATCACAGTGACCTTGATTTTAAAAGAGCAGTGATTTATACCAGTGATTGGCAGTCACTGTGTCAGCACTTGAAAAACTAGTCATTTCTTTCACAGCCGTTGCACATGTTACGCTGTAGTAATTGTTTCCAACATTACGTACAGGATAAACAATATTATATACAACAACTTATTGAACAACAAACATTCTTCTTAATTATTAGCTAACTTAAAACTTTATTCTTCGTAAATAATAGCTAACTTAACTTTATGAAAATAGATGAAAACCTATGCAAGTAAAAATATCAATACAAACTTATTTTGTAATATAGCTGTCTATAAATAATATACAAATGGTTAGAAAATGCGGCGCGGTGCGGGTCGGCTTTGTGTAGCCATACCCTTACTGTCAGCGCTTAGGGGACGGCCATACTGGGCGAGCGAACGATTAAAATATAAAATAAAACAAATTGGTTGTAATGAGAGGTGGCCAGACTGGAGCGCGCGACCAAGTACAGTCTAGTTTACAGGAGCTGGGCAATATTATTGTATGTTGGTTCATTGAGCGCTATGAAAATTTCTCATTTTGTCATTTTTATTACTATCGATAGGTTTGGCACACTTGCTACTAATGGCCTAATTTAATTGGTATGATCATAAACCATACCTCTCTCTCTCTCT
>CABFOW010002290.1:61595-107462 GCA_902141385.1 Timema californicum | reverse complement strand
AAAAAATTATTGGGTCCCACATCCTACAGTTCGCAAGGGGCCCCAAATTGCCTAGGACCGGCCCCGGCCGTGCGTCATGATAAGATGCAGCCCGCTTCACAAATAGCTTGAAATTTCCAAGTAGCCAATTATTTCAAATAAGCTTTAGGATATATAAGGGATGATTAAAAATGTTTTGAAAATATGGGCATTTTATTAAAAAATAAAAAACAGTTGAATGGTCCAAAGCGTTAATCTCGCAATAAACTGGGCTGCATAAGACGGGGAGATCGATGTTATAATCCCGGTCGGTTGGATTGACATGACGGTGTTTTGTCTTACATGCTTCTCCAATCTACCAACACGAAAATGCTGGTACACTTACTATAAATTAATCCTTGTTAATCTCTAACAGATAAGCTTATTTAGCATATATTCTCATAATCTGATAGTCAGACTTGGTACTAAATAAAAAATAACACGGTGAAGAAATTAATGTGTTGTGCTGTTCTAGTTTAAAAAAATATTTTATATAGTCCTATATTTACTCAGGATAATACAAGTAAAATGTGAACATTTTATATATTTACTTTAAAATAATGTTTTAATGCGTTCAACACGAGGTAGTTAAAGCTTAGATTTAACAGAAAAAATAATGAGGAAGACTTAAATTAAAGAGAACAACACCGACCTGAAAGATGAATTGAAAACCACCAACAACGGTAAAAAAAAACAACACAATATATGTTAATATGTAGTTAAATGGCTCATCGTTGGACTCACAATTCGTTCATTGCTGTTTAATGAACCGAAACCAGATATTTTTTTAAAACTATGTAAGTTATAGCATTTTATGTAATACATCCCTTGAAGTTTAATATTCACAATCTCCTTTTGTTCACGGTTAATTAGATATTTAAAATAAATTGCGCAGCTTTACTGAAATTACACCATTACATATTTTTTTTCTTTTTTATTTAAAAATTTTATGAACATAACGGTGAGTCATTAAATGGTTCTGAGCACGTTGCGTAAACCACGATACACAATGTGAACGCAAGAAGTAATTGTGAATGCTAAGCTCATAACAGTGGCCGGTGAAATATTTTACTGCCCTTTTCCTTTATGTTGGTTTTCGTGCTATACCCACCACCCTCTCCCTCTCCCCCATACCACCATTGCATCCCCTTTTCACACAAATTAAAGGAATTGAGCCTGTTCATAATCACCCCATACAAAACTATGAAATGACATATTCAAAATATAACAGGGTAGAACAACGTACTGATTATTATTGGCTTCATAATGTACCATCGAACAAAGTACCATGTGTTTTTTTTAAACGTGGATTACATATACGCAGCTGTCCTGTGTCAAAATGTCTTTCGTACAACAATGTTTTTTTATGGCTAATATGGATTCATGATGGCGTTTTTATGAATCCCTTAAAACTAGATTACTATTTACAGGAGCAGTTTTCAGTGTTTGCTTGGTTGGTGTTATAAAAACAAAATTAACATTATCGGTCCTATATTTTGAAAATTAGCTTGACCCACCTCAGAGGTTGCAAAGATTAAGGTATCACTCTTGCTATAGGTTGGATTTTGGATAACAGGGAAATTGGGGCTCAAATCTTTATAGAATTAGTGAGGGAGGTTTTTACACAGATGGTTTTTCACTACCGCTCCACGAAAATGAATGCACATTTTGCAATTATACCTTCCTATCCTTAATCTATGAGTGTATGGATGCTAATCCTACTAACGGGAAGGAAAACGTGGTAGGTAAGAAGATATATGTACTCTGAATGTCCTACTAAAAAGTACTACAAACTGAAGGAAAGAGGAATTTGTATCTGCGTTGAAGCAAAAAAAAAGAATCAAATAAATCTTATACTTAAATATTAGTCATCAAATTCTCTAGATTTTTTGTATGTACAATATGTCTTACTATCCAACCAGGCCCCCATATTTATACTAATGAGGTAGAGTTGAAAAAGCTAGATTTTAGTGTAAATGTGCGGTTAGCTTGGATGGGTGGTAACTGAAAAGGCTCGTGTACTATAAACAAATAACAACAAAAAATTCCAGAACCCGCACAACATTTAAGACTAAATAAGCCTATTTTAAGACGTGAGAACGATATGTGCCAGGGAATCTAGCATTGAAATGTTAACCATCTAGTATAGGTGGCATAAGTTACAGAGAACTGTCTATCTGACCCAATCATAGAAACATGGGGCTTATATCTTAAAGATATTGGTCGTTCAGGATTCTAGGCCTCTATACAGTAAAGGCTGGCTTGTTACTAATTATTACCACGAGGGATCATGAATTTAAACACACCCCAACATAGGCACAAACTACACTTCAGATGAGGGTTATTAAAACTCAGCGCTCTCTCATGCGGCTCTAGAATGAAGTAAAACATGAACACATAGCTGGGTGCGGGCCGCGCCAGAAGGGCAGCACAAACCCGCAGGTTTTCTACCCCAAAACAGGTGAACAACAATGCGCGTCGGTTCACAAGAACAAGTAACAATTACCCAAGTAGGTCTCAATAACTGGCCTTGAACAACCTAAATTCCTCCTTTCCTATCGGGCGGCACTGCAGACCGGAACTTGGTCATACAGGCCAGGAAATGAGACACACTCCATTGAAATTATCGGTCTAAAGGACCGAGTACAAAAAACATGACGTGGTCAACATAACTTTGACTTTAAAGACCTAACCTAATTTTACATAATACAGTTGCTAAACTTTAAAGTGAAAAACTCTATTAACTTGAAATAATAATCCTAACTAAATCACATGACTCTGAAAGTAGAGCCTCCGGCTCCTTCAAATGTATATACATTATTTATTATTTAGCACCGCGTCTTACTACCCGTTCGGGTTATACGCTTTACGTACTAATTACATCTAATGTTTTAGGAATTGGGAAGGTTGAATTAGAAGAAGTGAACCCGCACTTGCGTGAAAGGAGAGTGGAAAACCATTTAGGAAAAAACACCCAAAGTTCACCCGACCGAGATTCGAACCTCGATCTCCCCGTCCTCAGCAGTCGAGCTCAACATGACGCGTTAGCCAACTATGCTACCGAGGCGGGTAAATGTAAATAAAAACTTTATAATTTACGACAAGTTTTTCCATCTGGTCAGTGAGTCTGACGGCACCACCATCGTGACCCCAATATTTTCTAGGTTGCTGTACTGTTGAACAGAGACGAGATACATCATTAGTTGAATACAAGATTAGGACTGTGTTTGTGTCACATCACATAACATCCCATTGGCAAGCTCTGATGCACATTGACGCGAAGCACGAGAGTAAGTCCCAACACGTACCGACCAATTGGTCACACTGCGTGGTTTCGGAATCTAACAGACGGGTTTTCGTGTTTCGTGAAGTTTCTGAAACAAAGAAAGACATATTATTAATATTATTGGGGTAGAGGACAAAGAGTATATTGGGAAACCGAATAGGGTTTTTTAGTAATACGTGCGGAGAAACTACTCTATGGAGGGAGGAGGGGGGTGGTGATAGCCTCTCAAATCACTGTTTGATACTTCTCGCTTATCCGAGTAGGGTTTTGGGACGTCGATGGCACCCTCCAGGCTCAATGACGTAATTCTCAATCCCCTGGATTAGAGGATTGGTGGCACCAAGAAGTCTGTCGTAGAAGGACTGCGCCAGCTTCCGGAAGTGGTATTTGATAGCAGGCATATTCAGTTCACGATGCATTAGTTTCATTACGAACGTACCAAGGTGCATACACAATGACTCTCAGACCCCCGCTCTGGAATGCTTGTATCATCCTCATATACGTGTCTGCCAGGTGGCCCCAAGCGAGACATGCATAGTCGAGGATCGGTCTGAGCAACTATTTGTAAAATGTCAGAACGTTCCTTGTAGACAGGGCGCTACGCCTGTTAAGCAGTGGGCCTAGGATTCCCAGCCTTTGCCTCGCCCTGTTAAGTCTCTCAATGTAGTGTAATCACCAGGTCAGTTTGGTGTCCAGCGTAAACCCCAAGTACTTGACACTGTTCGCCCATCTGATCTGCTCTCCGAACAGCCGGGGTTGGGCCAGCCTGTAGAACTTTATTTTCCTCGTGAACAACCCTACTGTGCTCTTCTCCGCGTTATTACTTGTCCTCCAGGTGGCCAACTACCCCTCCAACTGCGTCAGGTGCGTCTGGAGTCTCCTCTCCACTAGCTGCCCTCACTACGACTCCGCTACTAGAGCCGTGTCGTCCGCATACAGTGTCAACTTGGTGTCTGGGGATTTTGGAGTGTCGTTCACATAGAGACTGAAGAGCACCGGGCCCACGAGGGAACCCTGCGGTACTCCAGCCCAGATGCTTCTGACTTGGCAGTTGGCCTTCCCAAAGGTAGTGGAGAAGGTACGGTAGGATAGATAAGATTGTACAACCTTAACTAGGTAGAAAGGCAGGTTCAGGGAGAGGAGTTTGAAAAGGAAACCTTCATGTCAAACACGGTCGAAGGCCTTTGCCACGTCGAGAAGGACAGCACCAGTCAGCCGGTTGATGTTGAAGTTCCTCGTGACCTGCTCCACGAGCTGGACGAGTTGGGGAGACGTAGCGTGTCCTGCCTTAAAGCCGAACTGATCGTCGACCAAGATGCCGGTCTTGCGAACATGTCGGGTCAGTCTCGTTAGTAGAAGCCTCTCAAACAACTTGCCCAAGCAGTCGAGCAGGCTGATTGGTCGATAGGATGAAGCTAGGGCCAGGTCCTTACCCGATTTATGAAAGCAGAGGACGTTGGCGTGCTTCTAGAGCTCGGGGAAGTGACTCAGGAACAGTACGGCGTTGAATAACTCCACGAGGAAGTTAATCGCCTTTAAGGGCAGCTTTCCGAGGACCACGTTATTGATACCATCGCGTCCGAGGGCCTTGTTTAGTCTTAGAGTGACTGCCACCTCCATGGGTTCAGGTCCATCTAAGGGTCTGTACAAGACCAACCCGATGACCTGAGCCTCGTGCACAATGTGCACCGGGACTGACGGGTCATCAGTCGGTAAAAATTGGGCCTCTAAGTGCTCAGCAAGAGCATCGGCCTTCTCCTGGTTGGAGTTGGCCACCCCATTACGACCCACAATAAATGGCTTTGGTGTGGGGACCTAAATCAAGTTCCTCGTAATACGTCACGGGGACCTGTCCTGCACGCACAGGCTCTCAATCTTGTCCTCCCAGACACTGTTCCGGCATTCTCTGACCATCTCCCGAACCGCACGGACTTTGCGGCTCCAGTTGGCCTTGTCTACCGGGTCCTTTGAGATTTGTCAAGCCTTCCTCAGCCACCGATTTTTCTCTCGGATGTGCCTGAGGATAGAATCGGACAAAAAAGCCCGTGGCACCTCTTAGGATGGTTCCTCGGCGTCGAAGTATCAAGCGATCCTTTGATGGCGGAAGTTATGAACTCCGCACCGTGCTCAATTTTTACTGCTGATCGTAAGTAGGGGTGGGTCTCAACCTATCTATCAACACATTCGTAAATCTGTCCCGGTCAGTGTGCTTAAAGTCGGGTTTTTTTTGGGGGGGAGAGGGGGTCTATGAAGAACACTGCGCATCCAAGTTTCACAATAACGGGGTTGTGATCCGAGTCTAACTCAGCTAGAGACTTCAGCACTAACCGCCTTTTGATCCCTCTGGAGATAACGAAGTCAAGGACATCCGGGAAACCAAATGGGATCGTGAGGGAAGTGTGTGGGGGTGTTTATGTCCAGTGGACCCAGGCGTTTTATACAAGTTGAACTGAAGAACCAGGGGCGTGGGAATGGGGAGCAATCTTTGGAATGTTATAGAAACTTCTCGAAGCTTAGCGAAACACGTAGGCGGTGGGCAATTACATACGCACTCTAGCGATCCATGATCAAATCCGCTCAGTAAAGTTGGTGGTCTTGTTGACCACAAAGTTGAATGGAGGTCAGTGCTTCTCCATGCAAATCTTCCCATGGAGCCATGCTCACCAGGCAATGTTCTCGAGGCGTGGTATGTAACTTAAGATGTTATAATATATATATGGATATATATGGATATATATATATATTCAGATATCGATTTATATTATAATATGGGGAGTCATTTTCTCTAGTTGGCGTAGTTGGTACGGGCAAGGACTGCTGAGCCCGCTACATTTTTTTCCGAATGATAAATCACCTCATATCGATCTTTTTGTTAGAAAAATAAAACTTACTGTTTGACCTTGACATTTTTACTACAACGTTTAAAGTATTTATATCCTTCTATTTTTATGTTCATAAACTCCTTTCCTCTATATCTACCAATAAGTAGTGTCAGTAGTATTTTTCCCCTCTATTTTCATGACTAACAGCTTCTCTCTCTTCAATAATTAGTACTAGCTCAGCGTGCATTGGACACTGCACAAGTATTAAAACTACATGGCAATATAGTTTAATATAACTNTACGTTATACAGAGATGTTATGTGTGCAGTTACGTTTAAAATATCACCTACCTTTATTGATAACACTTGCTGTTGAAGTGACCTCTTGAAAATATTTGCACTGGAGTAAAATCTTTAAAAAATCACTGAACACACAGATCGCTCTAACCACTCTCAATTCTTTCACTAGACTGGTATTTGGCCCAGAGCACAGGGTTAAGCCTGCCACCGCTATGTTGCAGCACCTACTGGGGAAGATATCATGGTGTACGATATTAGGAAGGTGTGCGATAATAGGCAAATCTCCCTTACTAATTAAAAATGATTAGAGAGGGGGTTGCGTGATATTGTTACTTGATATTAAAAGTGGGCTCACAAAATTGTGGCAATGTGTGACAAGTGCGAGGAAGAGGTTATAAAAAAGGGTGGCGTAGTCATTGGACGGGAAGAACAGCTCCATATAAGATCCAATACCTGAATATTTTGTAATAAATTCATAACATACAAAAATTATGGAATTTTATCATAAATTCCACGTGATTTTCCGATATTTTTTAAAAATGTCGTTTGTGAACCCTATAAATGAAGTTTATTTTTGTATCATTGTTATATAGCACAGATGATAAGTAGTTCTAAAAAAATTAAAAAATATATTATTATAGCTTTGAAAATAATAAACCACAGGGATAATGATCGGATGTCATAAGAGAATATCTTTTATTTAATCCAAAATGCTCTATTGACTCTTTAGCTTAGTCGATATAACGGGGTACTGGTAGGAAGATCAAATTTGAGACTATATATTCTTATACGGCACGTCATGGAATATACATGTATCACTTTGTATAGACTATAGACTGTATCAATGCTTATTAAATAATACTAATAATATTGTAAAAGCTATTAATATTGTCAACAAAATAAGTTTTTGTTTTCTATAACCACCAGAATCCTACTAAAGCTCGTAAAGATATTTAATTAATGGTCTGGGGCTCGATTCTCGCTGGAGCAGAATTGTTTTATCATTTATTAAATTGTGACGTTCTCTTTCACAACACCGAATTGACGAGTCAAGAAGGGGATGCTGTGTATATTATAGATTTAATATAGTTTGTAAATTGGGTCCTGATCTAATAATTTTATTTAGATAGTTTACATATATTAGCTGTATTAAAAAAACGTTTTTAAGCCTGAACGCTGAAGAAAGAATCTATTATTAAATTAAAAGCCTTCTCTAAAACGATAGAGCCTTTAAAACGTAATGACATTTTTTAATTTAATTTAAATGTCTCGCTCAAGAATCTACCAACAATTTTTTTTTGTTAATACAAATTTATTCAACCAGGAATGTTACAAAAAAAAACTGGCATTGAAAACAAAAAGCAAAAAATTGAGTAAGGCCAAAGCTTGTGAAATACGTTTGTTATTATCGTTTGTTTTCGTTTCAGTAATTCTTTGTAACTCTACGTCAAATATATGCAGCATGAATGAGGTTTGTGTTATCTTAGAAAAAGGAATAAGTGGTAGAAAGAAGAGGAATATTTTGAGAGAGAGAAAAAAACAAAAACAAAATGTATTATTTTAAATCATGGTGGCAAGCAGAGCGAAGCTATATTATTTCATCCTAGAAGAGTGGGTTATTAAAACTTCTTTATTTAAACATTATTTATTAATAATGTAATTAGTCTTTGAATAATGATACTGTATCTTTATTTAATATGCTTTCTGGAATAAAAAGAATTTGAATAGAGAATTATTATATTTGGCGTTTTATGCTAGATTATTCCTGACTAGTATATATGTTTATTATGGGTACGTATTGTTTATTTATTAACACGCCTATTATATCAGGACATGGCTTACAAACTAACTTAAATCTAAATCAGACATCTCCTACTCCCTATGATTCAATAAATCACTGAGAAAAGTTAAACCCCAATTTCATCAACGGTTAATTTTTTGTTCATGGCAATAATATAACTTACAACCCTTAGTTAAGTAAATAGATATGCCACCAGCTGATTTTGGTAGTCGTACTATTGTAATGTTTACAACTAAATAGTTCACATATACTACTTGATTTTAGGGGTAAAGTACAGATATGTTACTGTCTGTATGTTTAACACAAAGATTGTGTGGCACCTTCGCTCGATTGGTAAAGTGTTTACCTTTATAGCTGAGGGCCCTGGGTTTTATTCCTAGTATTGCCGAAAAAATTGATCACATGTGAAATTTGAGTTTCTTTTTTAAGGTGATTAATTAAAGAGAAGTGTTTGTCTTTGTTCAATATCTAAGATACTAAGCCTTGTACTTATAATAATCATTCAGTTCAGAAAATTAACGTTAATTTTCTTAAATTAAATTCAAATCCAAAGGTTACCTGCATCGATAGGCAAGAGATTAAAGGCGATAAAATCACCGTTTTCTCAATATTGAGGTTTCAAGTTCTAAATCCAGCCTGGGTGTTTTTTCATATTTGAATTTCTACTGTCCCATTATGAAAATTCGGGTACATTCATACTAAAATATATCTTCTTCATCCCCAACACATGGAGAGGTGTACAAAAAATCATACAAAACCCGGATAATTAAAAAGGGAGTAAAATATATGTAGTATATAATTTATTATTAAAGTAGCAATACTGTTGTGGGTATTTAAATTCACGTTTTAAACTGACTGGTTGTATTAGCACATGACTTACAGACTAGCTTATTTCTAGAAAAGATACAGTGCCCAACCTTTAGACCTTAATATTAATTTATATTCTATTTATTTGAGGTATTTAACGAGCACTTTCTGAAACGACTTATATTATCAGCACACGAGAATTTCTATGAGCGAGAAAGAAAAGGTTCTAAAAATTTTGCTGTGAAAGGTATTTTCACACATATTCCAGGACTATTTTACACGCCAAAATTGACATAGGGTCTATGGTTTTACTTCTTCTCCGAAGGAAGTTGCACTACGGATTCTTATCGACCAAGAAAAATCAGTTGACCCCTGCTGGCTTTGAACCCACGATCATCGGATCTTGAGGCAAGCGCTTTATCCCAAGATCACCCGGGTTTACTCGAGCGTAAGTCAACACTGTGTAAGAAGAAGATTCAATTTCACACACTAAAAAAAAAGACTATATATATTCACCATAGCTAAGAATCAAACCAGGGGCTTTAAGTTAAGATTGCAGACACAACCGAATGAGTTAAGGTGTCAGTTCTAAGGATTGAAAGAATTATTTGCTTTGGAAGGAAATGAGAAAGATTTATAAAAATAAAGGAGAGAATAAACGATACCAAGAAGGTAGAGGTTTTTGGGAGGCAGGGGATGATGGAGGGTTGGGTGTTGACGGAAGAAGGAGAAACAGAGGGTGAGGGTGAGGGACAAGAGGGGCATCAAAACCTTGTGACCACCGGGCGTCCGATTGACGAGGGTTAGATTACAAAGAAGCTGAGATCCTGTGTGATAGGGGAGAGATAGTGTGTTTCAGAGGGTGCAATAGGAATCTAGAGTAAGGAAGAAGGGTATATAAAGGAAAGTTAGATAAAGAAAGAGATAGTAAATGAAAGGGGCGATGGTATAACGTGGCAGAGATGACGGGGAGAAACGAAGTTTTTTTTCTCCCTCTTTTTTATGGAAGCCCTAGATAAGAAATCTAAAAAAAAAGTATGGAATAAATGTAAAATACGTAACGATGAAAGAGAAGACTCAAACATAAAGAGGGCAGGTCGGTGACTAACTTGTAAAGAGACAAAAGTAATAGTAAAAATATATTTTATTCAACAGGACTGAGATATTTTTGGTGTAGGACTAAAACTGTTTTTTTTTGTAAAATAAAAATAATAAATACGAATACTCGGATGGATTAAACTGCTTTGCTAACGTCAAAGAGATTTGTTTCATATATGAGTAAAAAGACCAAATAAGCAATTCGCTTTTTAATATAAATAGTTAATATGACGATGGCATTTCAAACATAGTTATTTATTTGATAAACGAGTATTTGTCTATTGATTTAAAGAAAAATGAAAAAGATTTTTCTACATATATTAAAGAGTTGTTCTCGATTATATTGTTTCCAACAAATGATATTAATACTATTTAGAACCATTGATATAATTTTTTTTTAAAATTTGGTTATTGTTTTATTAACTTTTAAAATCTATCCCTTGGCCTTTAAAACAACTAGGACTAACAAATCTACAATATTATAAGAAAATTCACTTGTAGCTTGTAAGATGTTAAAAAAAGGGCTTTTCATAAAGCTACAAGTATACTTTCATAGCTTTAAGTGATGCTTTATAATTTACAAGTTTATTTAACAGTTTTTTTTAGCACTGAGATTTACTACCCATTCAAGCTATAAGCCTATGTAATAATTACGCTAATGTATTAGGGATGAGGAAGGTTGAACTTAGAGAAAGGTTTCCCACGTTTGCATGGAGGAAGGGTGCAACTCCATTAAGGAAAAAGCAGTCTCAGTACACCCGACCGGGACTAGAACACCGATATCCCCATCGTTGGCAGTCTAGTCTATTGTGGGAATGACGCCTTAGGTAATGTGGCCCCAGAAGCAGTTTTATTTACAATTCATTTTATAGTTTGGTTTCACAAAGCTTTATTGAGAGCATGCAATGTGAAGATTTGTTTGATGCACTTCCTAATAAATTCAGTGGAGCGCGCATACTCGGCTGTTTGGATGGTTAGTGCCATCCGCCCGTTCAGTCTGGTAGAAAACCCATTTACTAGGGATGTCGTAAATAAGTACGGTGATTTCCCGGTTTTTTCCGTGACCTACAAGTATTCCTAAATGAATGAGAATTTTATAAGCGCAGCCATATACATAGTTAAAATATCTAATTGTGCAATTACCGGGGGTGATTTTTACAGTCCAGTGTACTTACTAAGTTAGTAAATCCATCGTGTAAACATTTTAAGAAAGTTGTATATTATATTCAAATATTTATGACAAATTTATGAACCGGGCAGTTATGAACAGTTTTGAATGACTTCATTGAAAATTGACTTGTAAATGTTTTCTACCTCTCCACTGACATTAACAAATCTAACCATTTTATGTATTTAGTTTATATCTACAATCTGTAAAACATACACTTCAAAATATGTACGTTTATGTAATTTAGTCAGCTATTGAAATTGCTCTATGACTCATCCACTTCATTGAACTGTTTTTTTCCACATATAATAAATCTTAAGTTTATTACTTTAGATAATATAAAAAGTGTTTTAGGCCTAATGTATTTTAAATCTATATCCTAACTAGTAGTGTTGGGAACATTAAATCTCACTGCTTCCATTCAAAAAAGGCAACGTACATCGTGTTAAGAACTATGTCGAGCTCTGATCGATAATATGATCTTAAGATTCTATTTGGATTTCAAGTAGGTATTTTCATTTATTGACAATGTTAGACAGAAAATAAATGAGTCGTATATTACATAATATATTTATTTAAGTTATGTAACGTGCACTTTATGAACCTACTGATTATAGCACCACACGAAAATTTCAATGAGCAAGGGATAAAGATCCTACCAATTTTTTTCAGGCAAGCTATTTTCGCTTTTCTGTCCAGTGTTCTTTTCACTTGCTGCAATTGACATGGGACCGATGGCCATAGAAGCAAAGTCAACACTAATAAGATAAATTTAATACTTTTCCAGGTCATTAAAAAAAAAAGAGATTACTTTGCAATTAAAATACGTAGATTTATACATGCAATGTTATTGTGTACAAACTCATGTAAACTCAGCCACGTGCAGCCCGATCCTGGAGACTTTGTGGCCCGTGGAATTAATGACGAAACAACACAAAATACGGTCTGGTCCGCCTGTTATTTTTATAAATATCTTAGAAATACACCATTTGGTAATATTATTACTTTTCACATATAATTTTATCAAAGCCATAAAATTTTACAGATTTGCAATTTTAATAAAGAAAGACTGATAAAAGTTTAAAATATTTTAATGTATAAATAAAGGTTCTCCCCCCTCCCCGTCCCCCCACTCCCATAAAAGCTTATTTATAATACAGCACTATTAATATAGTTTGAAAATTAGAATTAAATCTTATTGAATTGTTCAATTATATCTTGATAATTTTTTAAATGCAATTTTGAAAAATATTAAATCTGATCTAAATTTGTATGGTTAAACCTACTCATTCTTTTCTCTATTATTTCCTTATTTCTCATTATATTATATATTAACTATATCTTTATACTTGCATGGAAATATTTCTTAAATATTTTAGTTATGTCTAAAACCAAATTCTATTTATCTTGTGGCTTCCACAGAAGAGAAAATCTCTTATAAGTGCTGTATTTATAGTCTTACGTCTAAGCGCCCCAATCTTTGGTTGGCTTGAGTATTTCCGTGAGTACCAAACAACTCGACAGCGAAGGTTCTGAAACTAAGTGACCTGCCACAAATGGAAGGTATTGACATTGACAGTAACGTTGGCAGTTGTAGAAAACCAGTGACCCGAAGATGACCCGGAAGCAGATAATACGTCAATATCGGAGGGAAGATCTGGAGGAAAGGGAAGAATTACGAGCAATGTCATGAAATATTTAATGGACTGCAGATGGGAAGATTGGCTTGGCTTGCATGGGACTTTTTTTTTTCTTCGAGATTCGTAGAGTAAGTGAAGGGGAAAAAGGGCCGATGGAGTAGAAAAGGAATTGTATTGACGTTTCTGGAAAACAAGTAACGTGTCTGTAAATTATTCAGTGGCAATTTCCGGCTATATTTCAAAATGAGTTTATTTTCTTTGGGAATTTTCTATATTTGTATCACTATTACAGTCTAATTCTCACTGGGGATATTTAATAAAATCATGTTTTTGCGGCCAAAATAGAGGATTTTTTTTATCATTTTACTATTGTTATTTTATAGGTTTTGATAATATATCTAAAGTGATGGCTGCAGATCAAATGACTTGACGTATGGATACGTGAAAGTAAATCTAGTAATTTATTAGCTGTTAGATAAGGCTCTAAATCTTACATTATGATTACATTGTTTAAAATTATGTTTTAACATAGTTTAAAAAAATACACTTTTAAGATGAAAGCTGCTAGAACATCCTGATTATCATGCACTTAGAATCATGCTATTATGCCCGAAAATTCTCCAATCCACTGAGCCATATTTGAACACAAGAATTGGTTTACCAGTTCCTAATTTATAATTATCATAGAAAAATATTATATTACTTAAAAATTATTTTTGCCTAAAATTATAAATACAAATTTTTCCTTTAGGCTTCAGAATTTTTTCTAGAAAAAAAAAATTAGGTAAATAATGTTTTAACACACTTTTAAGAGCTGAGTAAAACTTAAACATATTAATCGTTTTTCATATATGAAAATTTCAATTAATGTTCTACTTCCCCAAAGTGCCCATCACTTTCTAATTATCGATGTTTTATATAACCACGACCAACATTAATTTTATTGGGATGTAAAACTGGTAATTTACGATTCTTTATTAAAATATAAATACTTCATGACTTTATTATTAAATTTAATGTTTCTATCCGCACAAAATTAAGTGGTTTTCCTACGTAATACATTGTATTACCTCTAGGTTTACTCACGAAAACGTAATAACCCCAAATAATATATATTATTATATATTGCTAGTCTGTGTACAGCTAGAAATTTACTTCAAACATTTTCCACTGACCATAAAAGTTTATATATTTATATAACGTAGAAATCACTTTCATAACATGGGCTATGGTTCTAAACAGATTTTTTTTTTCATTATTCGTTAACGGTGATGCTCAACACGCGGTTGCCATAGCTTCTCTGGAATAGGGGTGGGAGGCAAACCGCAAACTCAGTTACCGATAAGTTAAACCCCAATTATGACCAGAAACCCCCTCCCTAACTCCCGGAAACCTCCTCATACGGTATGCAAAGTCTCTTGCTATATTCTATACAAGAGAAAGAGTATTACACACATACACACACACAGTTGGTATACGCCCACACACTCGGTGTAAATCCCTGTAATGGTCTGTAGTGAATTTGTGGAGATTCCATTGAGGTTGAGTACACACACACACACACACACACACGAACAAGAGCACACACACACTCGGACTCTGTAAGCACGGCCGAACTAAGATAATCAGATTAAACTTTCTATTTTCCCTTTCCTCGGCGGGTTAGGTTGGAAAACATTTCCACCCCAGGCCTTGCCTACTCACTTTTACTATCACATAAGAAACTCAAGTAAATTCTAGTGTCGTGTTGACCTAGACTTCCGAGGACGGGGAGCTCGAGGTTCGAATCTCACTCGGGTGAATTGGGGGGTGGTTTTCCCTAAATGTTATTCCACTCACCCTCCACGAAAATGTAGGTTCATTTCCTCTGCATTCAACCTTCCCAGTTACTAGCCCATTAGCGTAATTAGTAGTTAAGTGTACAACCCGAACGGGTAGTAAGACGTGGTGATAAATAAATAAGTAGTTTCTAGGGACGTGTATGAACTGGCCGCAGAGTCGGTCAGAGATTCCCGACCATTTTTTTTGGAAGAACACTCAACATATTTGGTAAAATCTTGGAGAACCCTCATTTGACTGACATGTATTAGGTTCGACAGGGGTAAATTATAAAATATACGTGTAAGCCAGTAGTGCTAGTAAATAATAATTAGCTAATACATTTGAATAAAATATTTTAAGAGTATTTATTATTTATTTCTATCTAATGTCCTCCGGTATTTTAACCTAGTTTATCAATATTCTTCTAACCTTACTCTCAACATTATTACCTGCTCTTTTCTCTTCCTTCACCTTCTTTGCTTAACATATTTCCACATTAACCAAAAGTGATGAACAGACAAACCAAATACAAGCTTTTGCAAATTCTCTTCGAACCCCGGACACAGGCTCGCGGAAACCCTGCTGAACCATGGCTGAGAATCACTGGTGTAAGCTTACAATACACCTACCCGCATCGGTGTTTGCGTGATCAAACGCGTCACTCTCGCGTTTGATTGGATTTCCAGTTACGGGGGGAGGTTTCAGCTTATCAGACTTGAACTCCAGTCTGCTAAGATAGTCAGGCACACTATCCGTGAAACGTGTCCAACCTGAATCTCAGTTTACTACTCAGAGAGAAAATAGTTTTATACAAGTTACTTTACCCGCATCGGTGTTTGCGTGATCAAACGCGTCACTCTCGCGTTTGATTGGATTTCCAGTGACGGGGGGAGGTTTCAGTTTATCAGACTCTAACTCCAGTCTACTAAGATAGTCAGGCACACTATCCGTGAAACGTGTCCAACCTGAATCTCAGTTTACTACTCAGAGAAAATAGTTTTATACAAGTTACAAAAAAACAAAAATGAATTGGGGTCAATACAATTTTTGTGTGTTATATTTTCACAATAGTATTTTATGGTTGCACAAAGATTATAGTTAATGTTTGCTACTAATTTTGTAGTTCTAGCAAACTGTTTATTGTGGTTTTACAGAGTACATACAAACCATAGTGCATTATTTTATTTCGTAAGCACAACAAATCTCTCACTATTGTTTGTACAAAGTGCTTTGCTGTGGATATTGTTTTTGTTTTTTAGCTGTAACATTTTGTCAACTATAAAAGGGAATTCAAAATCACCTTGTATAATTGGCTGAATTGTATTATCAGATTTACTAGCTAATTTCTAATTTGTACAGAATCGTTCTGGAATGTACCAAATAATAGGGAAGTTAGGGGTTTAATCCTTGCAGGGTATAAAATTAATCTGCTAAATGAAAGAGCATCTTAAATAAACTTCCCAAAGGAAGATGTGTTAAGTGCATTATATGATAACAGAATCAGTCATTATTTTAGATATTTTTTTTGTCTCTGGTCAATTTTTAAGAATTAAAAAGTGAAATATTTAAAACGTTTTAAGGTTAGTTTGAAACAATTAAATGACTTCTAGTTTGGTTTCCCACAAATTATGACCTGAAATTAAGATTTTAAAATTTATTATGGTCACCTCCCCAACACCGCACACCTCACCTCATCAACACCACACACCAAACCACTACCACATGACCAAAAAAAACAACACACAACCAATGATAAACTACACAACAAAATCACTACACACCAATAACACAATTCCCCTTATTCAAACGATCAGCCACCTCATTTGACGAAATGATAATTTCTTCTGTACCTAGTTCTCTTTTCTAAAACAGCCTATAGATTTCGTATATGCACATTGAAATAAAACTCCTAAGGCTGGTTACACACCAGCGAGTCCCGAATCGAGTCGAGTCCTTTCACACTAGTGAGTCGAGCCATTGAGTCCACTAGTTTGAACAAAGATATCTTGCAAGATTGATGCAGTCCTAGAGGTTTCTATAAATACAAATGTATGGAGGTGCTGGCGTGGACGCCTAAAAAGAAGTCACTTAATGTGGATTTACGCACATGATTAGCGGAAACTGTATTTCTATCCCGATGTTCTAGATGGGATGGGTTATAAATCGAAGGATTCTCTTGAACGAGAACAATGAGGTATTCAATGTCCATGCTATTAGTCTTGGAAAGCACGTGGAAATAATACACCTGACTCGGATGGACTGACGAAATCTGTAATGTGCCTTCATCATGGGCTCTGACTCGTCTGGATTCGGGGTGACTTGACTCGCCGGTGTGAAAGGTATTAGTCCTCCATCATGCTCTCAAATACAATACGTACCCGTCTCAATTGGTGAGCCAGACTCGACTCGACTCGACTTGACTCGAGACTCGTTGTGAAACCAGCCTAAAGACATTGTTTGTCACTAAACAATGAAGAGAGTAAATCCTCTATATTAGGGTTCAAATTTTTTTGTTTATGTATTCGAATAGTAGTAGTAAATAGTGAACAAATTTTACATTTTAATGCCTTTTAAATAAACAATGTGATCTTCATTTTCAATTTTTTTTTAAAATAATTTACTTTGCTGACTGAGCTTGACCTAAACTAAAATGTCGTATTAATATAAGCGAGGACAGGAAACTGCTCATGTCAAAAATTAAATTTTAAAGGTCATTGTTGGAAAATATTAATGCTCCACAGTATTTCACCAGAACAATTTGTCTATGAGATGATGTCTATGGTGGAATTTATAAGCCTAGTTCTACTGATGAAATGATCACGTTTGTAGAAAGCTGGGGTTACTTTCTTTCGGCACCATAAAATGTTTGATGTATTGTACAGGACTCAATATATGTAGCAGAAATGATAGATTCCCAATTAGAGGATAAGCTTACTACCAGTTTTACAAATGGTCATATTTACTTGAGGAGTTTTCCTTCAATATTTGGATCAAATGAAGGAGAGAGATCAGTTTCTAACTAACTGTATCGTGTGATCCCGCAAGCGAGCTATACCGACAGTGTTTCCGCTTCCGTTAACGATGATAATACACACATTTAATAATACAGTGTGTCACAGCGAACCAACCGGCCGTCAGTCTCGCTTTTTTTTTTCCAAACAGGAGCTGCTACTAATTTATTCAAGTAATTCTTCATTTGTCATCACGATGACGAGTTTGCCATCATTACAGACCAATTACTTCACACATAAATTTGGTAACGTCAGGGTTTAAGCCTGATACCTTTGGATCTGTAGCCAGGAACTATGTCCACTAGACCACAAAGGTGGGCATTATTTTCTAAACTTAAGTTAAATCAAGAACTGTATGCAATCAACTATGAGCCGAGCTCACCTTTTGTCTTTGGATCTTATGTGGGCTACATTGAAAGTGATATTATGTATGAAATTTGAAGACGTTATCAAAGACTTTACTACAACGACAAACCGATAAAAGAAACTTTCTTAAGAAATTTTATAAAATGCCTAGCTTGTTTAATTTTTATTTGAGATATCATTTTAATAGTAATAGCATAATTTTACTATCATACACTTTTTATTTTTCAAATAAGATTTTATAGTTCAATTTAAAATAATCATATCTTCACAGGCCCTGAGAAAATCATATGCCCAGGAACTGTGCCACGGTACCTGATGGTAAATCTGGCCCTGGACATTCCAATAACACGCCACTAACCCTAGTACACCAAACACACACCAATAGCACACCTACAACCACAACATAAGTCACAAATGCAATACACCAATTATATAATTTGGTGACTTAACATAAACAGAAAACACACCAACAGCACAAAGTATAGCAAAAAGTTTCCACAACACACCAAGGCATACGATGATCCTAACATTTATACATATACCACACAAATAAACAATCGCACAAACTATAAACAATTCATCTACAACATCAACTATCTCAACTACTTTACACAAGACACTAACAACACAACACAAATCATAACTATCTCAAAAACACTCTACAAGACACCAACAACACCAATGATCTCAAAAAACACCACACAAGATTCCAACGACACCAACCACTCCAACCACACTCCAAAAGACACCAACAACACCAATGATCCCAACAACACTTCACAAGATACCAACAACACCAACAATTCCAACATCACTCCACAAAACACCAACAACACCTCACAAGACACCAACAACACCAATGATCCTAACAACACTTCACAATATACCAAAAACACCAACAATCCCAACAACACTCCACAAGACACCAACAACACCAATGATCCCAACAACACCTCACAAGACACCAACAACACCAATGATCTCAAAAAACCCCACAAGATTCCAACGACACCAACCACACTCCACAAGACACCAACAACACCAATGATCCCAACAACACTTCACAAGATACCAACAACACCAACAATCCCAACAACACCTCACAAGACACCAACCACACCAATGATCTAAAAAAAACCCACAAGATTCCAACTACACCAACCACTCCAACCACACTCCACAAGACACCAACAACGCCAATGATCCCAACAACACTTCACAAGATACCAACAACACTCCACAAAACACCAACAACACCTCACAAGACACCAACAACACCAATGATCCTAACAACACTTCACAATATACCAAAAACACCAACAATCCCAACAACACTCCACAAGACACCAACAACACCAATGATCCCAACAACACCTCACAAGACACCAACAACACCAATGATCTCAAAAAAACCCACAAGATTCCAACGACACCAACCACACTCCACAAGACACCAACAACACCAATGATCCCAACAACACTTCACAAGATACCAACAACACCAACAATCCCAACAACACTCCACAAGACACCAACAACACCTCACAAGACACCAACCACACCAATGATCTAAAAAAAACCCACAAGATTCCAACTACACCAACCACTCCAACCACACTCCACAAGACACCAACAACGCCAATGATCCCAACAACACTTCACAAGATACCAACAACACTCCACAAAACACCAACAACACCTCACAAGACACCAACAACACCAATTATCTCAAAAAACCCCACACAAGATTCCAACGACACCAACAACCCCAAAAAACCTAGAAAAGACACCAAAAACAAAAAAACGAGCTCAACAACACCACACAAAACACCAACAACACTCCACAATACACCAACAACACTCCACAAGACACCAACAACAACAATGATCACAAAAACACCTCACAAGACACCAACAACACCAATGATCTCAAAAACACCTCACAAGACACCAACGACACCAACCACTCCAACCACACTCCACACTCCACACTCCACAAGACACCAACAACACCAAAGATTCCAAACACATTACACAAACTAAAACGGCCGGTACACAAGCTGCACACTGAAAGAGTATATGGTTTTGTCACACGCTTTGTCAGCTCATGAAGAAGATAAGACGGAGGAACCAAGAAATGCTGACGTTATTTGGATGTATCTGTCACTGGCCTTTTTGTTTAGTCCAGGTTGATTGCTTCAACACTGAACTCGACTGAAACAATTACTTTTATTCATTAATACATCATGGTGATTTCATATCGGACCAAAGCAGATTAATCTTACTGTATACAAAATATAAGTTAGCAATAACAAATACAAGTATGGAATGCCAGGCCTCCACCGTGGTTCGGATTCCCTGCTAAACTGTAGGTCCTCCATTTCGTCTCACAACCAACCTACCCACTACACATTAGCGTAAGTGCGTATAACCTGAACGGGTAGTAAGACGGAGTGATAATAATAATAATAATAATAACAAATACATATAAAAATATTATTATTTAATAGAATAGCTCATAAATGATGAGAGACTGTCAACTACAGAACTCAAGAGTAGGCCTACCCTATATATTATTATAATATACATGTATGACTTTTTATAAAATAGATAAACTGTTCTTATTAGTCTACATATTATGTTATCATTTAATCTTATTATACTTTGTCACGGTGAATAATAATGTGTAACAATACTAAGTATTTTACACATACGTTCAAATACTTGCAGCTAATATTTTTGAAATAGAGTTTGACAATTTAATAATTATATTCATCCCCTTATTAATAATATAGATAAATCACTATATTATATTAATAAAAACTGACATTATCTTGTAACAATTCACTAATTATTTCTCTTTAATCACACTTTTTTAAACATTTCTGAAATAAAATAGACCGGTGAAATCAAAAGCAACACGTTGTAAAATTATAAACTATGGATGCATTATAATAGAAACTAAGTTAATTGAGAAACATGAAAACTAATGGTGCATTCCAGACACAATATGGCGGCGTGATAAATCAATTAGCCGCTTCTGCTTCTAGTTCGTTCTTCTTCTTCTTTTAGTCCTACCTTTGTACTATGAGCTCCTTGCTTCGCACGTTTGTCTGTGCATAAGTTAAGATAATGGTGGCATTTAACAACGTGTTTGTGTTGTAAACATCTTAAATAAATCTTGTCAGAGATATTTAAATAGTGTTTTCCAAGGTAAGATCGGCTTTTTTAGAAAATGTATAGAACTGTAGCATAGGCCTACCAACATTTGTACTAAGGGAATGAGTGATCACTTTTTATATTCTAAAATGCCTTCCACTAATAGAATGAAGGTTGTTCAAAATAAATTTTTATTTGATAATGTATTCTAATTATTAAACAATATTCCGACATCAATAGTAATTGAAGAACAAATGGAATAGCTTTATTGCGATACTTTATCAACATAATATAAGCTAAAATGAGTGTTTGGATACTTTTTGTTTCTATAGTTAAATGTATCCTGATCATTTTTTTTACGCCTTAGGCCTATTTAATAATATATCAACGTATTTATTATTAGTATAGGTCAAGCATAAAATTATATCAGATTATTGTTTTATTATCATATTCAATCACAATAATTTACTTGCATAATTATAAAAGGTAATTATTGTTGTCAAATTAAGTCTTGATTCCTTTGAATGCTGTTTGGGATCCCTGAGATATCACTCTAGTTTTAATATAAAATCTGAATTTACTAAACGCTTGATATAGTAATATAAAACTAATAATGATTGAATGTTTATTTTATGTTGCCGCGATATCCTTGTAATTGTATATATTGGATCTCTCTTCGGAAGGGTTATCAAAGCGAAGCTCAGTAGTCCGGTGGACCCAAATAAAAACACAAAGACTCGCTTGTAGACAAATTAAACACTGTTTATTTTATTCTTCAAAATGTATTTGTTATGACGTGTAGGCCTACTACAGGTAAGTGTTGTTGAGTGAACAGGTTATTTTAATTGACATTTTGTATGGTGGATGTGATATGTATGTGTTTAGTGTATTATCTCTGTGTGTGTAGCATTGGGTGTTTTGTTTGTGAGGTTTTTTTTATCGTAGGGTTTAGTGTTTTTTTGAACGTGTTGCTTGTTTTTTGTGTTTCAAACGTGTTGCCTGTTTAGTGTATTTGGTTTATTGTGTGTTATGCGTTTTGAAAGTGTTGCCTGTTCAGTGTATTTTAATTAATGTGTGGTTGGAATGTGTTACTTGTTTTGTACAGTAATTTGTCTATTATGTTCTTTGAAATGTGCTACCTGGTCAGTGTGTTTTGTGTACTTTAAGTATAATGTATATGAGGTGTGTTTTGTGTATGGTGTATGTTTGGCGTGTGTTGTGTGTTTGTGTGTGTGTTGTGTGTATTTTGTTTTGTAGGCTATATTGATTTTTGTGTGTGCATTTTGTTTATGTTGACTGTGTTTTGGGTTCGTTAAGATTTTTATACGTATGTGCTAAGCATCGCTTGCGTTTTATTTATATATTGTGTATGATTTGTCATGTTTGGTTAGGTATTTCTTAGCCCACTCCCGTTTCTGTTTTTAAATTTTATCTATGTACCGTATTCATGGCTTGAATTAATAATGGCTAAAATTAATATTCCCAATATTTATATATTGCTCAACAACACCATCATTATCTTGGGATACAACTGGGCCTATTGATAATGCAGAATTTTAAGGATACACATATTATCGAACCTGCCTCACAAATAACATTATAATAGAACAAATAGGGCAGGTATAATCTATTTTTAATAGGAAAAAAATATCCCAGAAAGCTGGAAAATGTTTTGATTGCTTTATTTTGGGGGTCTAGTTAGCATAACCCCCTCCCCCTTTCCCGAGTTCTAGGTTTCCCACAACAATGAAAAAACACGTTAAAACTAGATTTTATTTCATTATATAATTTTAAGTTAGTATTACAGTAAAAATAGTCATAACTTTAATCAAATAAAATAAAAATTTATATAAAAATGGTCCTAATCATATTTATCGTGCAATGGATAGTTTCAAAGCTATAACCATGGATAGCATATTATCTTCGTGCACCCGCATGGAATAATGTGTATACCTTGTCCTATCTTGCTTCCTATGTTAAATGATATTAAATTGTAATCTTTGAAAGTTAATGATTTTATCTATCACTAAATATTCATAGCTTAGTATTCCAAAAAACTAATGATTATTTTATCATATAGTGTTTATACGCCTTTCCGCACCACCTTGAGGAGAGTATATGGAGTTTTTCTTATTTTTTAAATCTTATCATCCCCTATAGACCTAATCCATTATATAATTTTTATTTCATCTTTATTCTTTTGCAAGTTTAGGGCTGACAAATCTCCTACCCTTTATCAATCCTTTCATTTCCTTGGTCGCCTCCGTGTGAATGTGTTTCATTTTCTGAACATACTAATAATTGAAGAGATCGGGGCAAAAAACATGATAACCCTCATTTGATGACAAAATATGTTATCATTAATTTCTGATCGCATACCACTTGAACTAAAATATGTTTTTATTTGCAGTCAAGACCGTGAAGATAACTAATATCCATGAATATTTTACTTATTTTTATAGCTAAATATCAGGATTTTATAGATGTTTAAATTGTGAAAATATCCAATCAAAATTAATGATAATCATGTTTTTGCCCCGAACCCCTCAATTGTGGTTGTATGAGTGGGAGTCAACCAGTAAGGTAGCGTGTATGACACATTAATACCCTCGAGAAATTAAAAATAAAACTTAGGGAAAGGGGGGGAGAAAAGAACATTCCCACCGAGTCATTATTGAGACCTCGCACGAGTAGAAAAAATAAATACGTCATAATTATTTATTCTTTGGCATACCATGCCATCGATATTAAATTTTACTGATATAGAATATTATTGTTTTTCAAACATTACAATTAAATTTTATGTAGCTTAGGAAACAAGATACGACTAGACAGAACAATTACTCCGCGTGGTTGCCCGAAGGTAATATGCTCCCCATGGCTATAGTTTCGAAACTATATATTGCACGATAAATACGATTAGAAATATTTTTTTATATAAAATTGGATTTTGTTTGATTATGGTTATATGTACTATTTTTACTGTAAAACTAACTTAAAAGGAGATTTGAAAAAAAAAATAACATGTTTTTTCATTGTTGAGGCAAACGCAGACCTCGCAAGAGGAGGAAAAACTAGTACGCTAATAATAACTCCAAAAGAAAGCGATGGAAACGTTTTCCATCTTTTTGTTTTTATTTTCCGATTCAGAATCTTTTATTTGCCCTGGCGTCTGGTTTAAAGTGTGTATAAGTTAGTAAAAGATTAGTGATTACACTATGGGCAACCTTTTTTTTTTACCTTCTTATGATGACGTTCCATATTTTATACCAACATACACATTTTAAAATCTTTTTTATTTAAAGACACGGTGTGTTATCGCCCAAACTGTTATACGTGTGTAAAAACGTTATCAGATAAAGTTATTATATGGCATCAGATAATTTTGAACAAAAATGAGACATTTCTGGCTATACCCACCCATACGCCATCCAGAGGAGTTACCATCAAATGTATAGGTTTACTGTAAACAAAACACTCTTCCGTGGTAGAACGCTATAAGGCCTCACTGTCGTGTTAAACTCGCCTGCTGAGGGTTCGAATCCAAGCTGGGTCTAATGAGGGTGGTTTTTCCTAAATGGTTTCCCACTCTCTTTCCACGCAATTAAGGGAAGATTACCTCTCAAGTGCTTCCTTTCTCATCCTTATCCCATTGGAGTAATTATCATAATATATATGCATATGACCAGAACACGTAGTAAGATGCGATGATAAAACAAACTGTAAAAAAAACCTCCATTAACTTGGGTTTACATTATTTTTTAATCACACCTACATTTTAAGAATAATTTTATATGCCTTAAGCATCTTTATAACAATCTATATAGTGGTATGTTCTTATCTTATTACCACAAAACAATTATTCCAGCGTGAAGTAGTTGGCTCGACCATGTGTATATCGTAATCTACCAGACAGCTGCGTGACTTTATTTGACCACGTGATCGCGTTAGGGCGTATCAGGAAGTAGCAATCGTGTGGTGGGCCTCATTGTAAATCAAGGGGTTTTCTCTCCAACGGACCAACGAAACGTTAAGTCAGGATTAAGTCGACTTTAGGAGGGGCTGTGAAATTGCACCAAAGTGGGAATGGTACTGATAAGATATGCGTGTCCTATAAGAACGGGGTTGCTTTTAAGGGCGGGAGTGACAAAATATATTTTGTATCGAGCATACATTTGTTAGTAATATTTATCAATCAACTATCTGGAGCGTTGTCTAAATGTCAACCTCATTTAGTCTGACTTGCTGCTGATGGACAGGTCGGGGTTTGAATCTCAGACGGGTGTACTGAGGATGGTTTTCCTAGACATTTCTCCACTCTTTCTCCACGCAAATGTGCGTACATTTCTACCTTTCACATCACTAAACTATTAGGTTAATATGCATATGTGCTTATAAACTGAATAGTTTTAAAGCCATGGTGCTTTTTTTTATTATTAAGAGCGTGCTTATAAAATAAGGAGAAGACCTACATATTAAACACACTTCGATAGTCAGATCTGGCCAGCTTATTGGTATATTAATCAACATTTCTGGCTTACAGGTTGCGAGCTCGACTCTCGGTGGTACCATAGGTAATTTCCCCGAAGAGAAATTATCCCAACGATCACCAGAGTTTGGTTGATTAGGCTTAAGTTTGGTTTAAGATCATAGCTGGTTTCACACCTTCATTTTCATTATAATCACATCATCTCATTGTGGATACAATGTCTAGAAAACCTCCACGTGTGTACCCTGAGCAACATTCCGCGCCATCAGAGCGGCTAAAAGTCTACAGTAGTCCCGTGGATTCTTTGGTGCTGACTGTCAGAAGTGACAGCTGCTAAACACATGTTTTTGTAGATCATATGGTTCGGCGTAGGGATACATAATTTGGTCTGGTAACTTTTCAAAGCGTTTAACTGTTAGCTGTGAGCTGTCAGTTAGCACCAAAGAAGCCATGGGGCTACTGTACACACACAGGCGACCAGACCAAAAATTAAATCACACCCGGCCAAAAAAGGTCATACACTAAAACACATAAACAAAAGAATGACAGCTTATCAGTAAGGAAAATGAAGTTTGAAGTTAAAGAGGACTTGCGCACGCATAAGCATGGAGCGAGAGTGGTTTTTTTTAAACTATAGCACACCCGACAGATTGAACCTCGATTTCCCGGTCTTCGGCAGTTTAGTGTGAGGGTAGTACCTTAGACCATTGGCCACCGAAGCTACATACTCTTAGGCTGTGATTACTAATATCATGTGTCAGAGGGCTACTAACTCGTTTAGCTTATCCTATAATTAATAACATAAAACAAATATGAATAAGTTATTGCTTTTAACATTCGAGGGTTCCATTCGCTTATCGTCATGGTAAGTCAAGAAAGCATAAATAGAATACTTTTTTTCTTCGTGTAGCTCCTCTTTCCTCCCTAGCAATCCTCCTGGAATCCCAGTCTTCTTCCCCTTGTTTTGAAGAAAAGAGTTCTGGAGGGCCCTAGACGCCTCCTCTCTATCCCTGGTAGCATCGGGCAGGGTCATCCATTGTTTAGTGGTTGGGAAGGGGGTACGGGGGTAGAGAAGAGGTGGAACCTTGCAAGGGCCTCCTGAAACTTATTTCCCCTTTCTCTTGAACAATGTGAAAGGGGGAGGGAAGATGCCGCTACTGTACACTACTTCTGTTTACATTCGTCCTTATTAGGGTCGGGTTTCTTAGCTACCAGGTGGGGTAAGTGACGTCGGTTTGTATGAAAAATGAACGTGCCCAGCACTAGTCAGGATTTGTTAAACGTAACAACAACACTCGGATATTTGACGTAAGCACCGACACAGTTTAGATAAATCCAAGTCCAATATTACGAGTGTAACTAAAATAAGAAGACATATTTTAGCCGAATAACGAGCTAATCTTAGTGATATATTAAAATATTACTTCGCCAACACTTGCACAGACCAGTTTTGATAGGAAGGATCATGACTGACAGAAATGCTATTAGATATACTTTAACGTTTTCATAAGTCATGTCGTGTGATCTGCAGCTTTATTGTTTATTGACAGTTCTCTTCCAGTTATAAGTTATTCACAGGCAGTTGGCTTATTATTAATTTGATTTAGGAGATTTTTAAAAATATTTTAAGCGTAATGTTTTGATTTAAATATATTTATACTTTCAGTATGCATGATGAGGGTCGACAAAGATTATTCAGTTATAATTGTATCTTAGTTTTTACATTGTGTCTTAACACCCATTAAAGCTATTCCCATCTAATTACTCTGAGGCAAAGCTGAAGAGGGTATCATTTAAAAAAAAAATACCCTGAGTTGCGCAGAAGGTGAGTGGGAAAACATTAGAAGAAAATACTCTAAGTACACCCTAAAAAAGTTTAAGGGCCCTGACTTCCTTGTCCATAAGCCAGATAAGTCGAGCTTAACATTTAGACCACGTGTCTTCGATACAGATACATCATTTGGGTACTTTTTTTTTTGCCTAAGTACAGTTACAAAAATTATGCCAACATTTGTTTCAGATACTCTATTCAAACGCATCATCAATTAAATAAATTATTGAGCTAGTTAAATTTTGTTTGAACATTTATTTTTAAATCTTTAAAAATTAAATTAAAAAAATATGTCGGTGTTTTAACGTTAACTACTTTTGTAAAAAATCGATATTTATGAACAAAATAAGCTAAAGTTATTTTTTTACTCTATATCAATACGGATATTTTTTCAGCACCGCGTCTTACAGCCTGTTTACGTTGTGCGCATATGTAAGCTACTAATAACGCTAATGTGAGAGATGAGTAAGGTTATCTTTAAGAAGAAGTGTAACCGCATTTACGTGGAGAGAGATAAAGTGGAAAACCATTTTGTAAAAACAACCGTCAGTACACCGGACAGAGATTCAAACCTTGATCTCCCTATCATCCGCAGTCAAGTTTAATACGAAAGTGACGCCTTAAAACATGCGGTCACCTAAGCAGGTAATGTAAACATTGTCAAATTGGTAGATTTCTAAATCTTGTTTAGCACTGTCCAGTCTGAAGGAATAGTGGCCTGAAGAATCTCTTTTGTTTGGCCAAGTCGTTTCGTCTTGTTATAATGAAAAAAAAACACGTTGTGTAGATGGTTACTGTTGTCTTAGAACATGGGGTGGACTGGATTATTCATGATATAAAAAATAAGTTTACTATTCGGTATATATTGGAGAAAAAGTTGGTTCGGATTTTTAAAGTGCTTATGATTCAGTTAAAAAATACAGATTGCATTAAATTTAATGCTCTTTTTTTTTGCACAACGTCTAACTGCCCGTTCAGGTTACACGTATGTTTTCCAATTATTATAATGTTCTAGGGAGGAGGAAGGGTGAATTTGAGAACTTGTAGCGTGAAATTACGTGGAGGGAGAGAGGAAAACTATTGCGAAAATTTACTCTTAGAATACATTATGGAATTTGATACACGATCTCCCCTTCAACAGCTTTCTTGTTTCTTGTGGAGTGACGGCTTATACAACTCGACAACAGAAGTAGATACAGTTTTAGTTAAGTTTGAGATGTTAAAACGTTAGTCGAGGTACATGTTTTATGGATACGAATGGCGTGGTACGCGTTGGATATCGCTTAACAGATGCTCTAGGAATATGAATCCAAACAGTAGATACACTGTCCTCATTAATTTTTAATATAGTATTAGATAATGTTATTAGGGTAATGCAAGATATTGAGGAAGGCTTGAAATTAAACAGTACAACGAAGCTATTAAGATAAACTAAGGATTAAGATTTTTAAGTAATATTGTAGTCGAGTCCAACAAGGAAATAGGTTTAGAATTAAACTCGTAATACTAACTACATGATCACACAAAAATCACAGATTGAGGATGATAATTTAGAGATTCCAGTGAATAACAGATCATTTGGTAGTGTTAATGAGTCAAATTTTGTTGAACCTTATCTGATAGATAAACAAACTACTAGATCTACTTTAACATATACATTAAGTCATGTTATCCTTAGTTGTCACTTTAAATATATATTTTAGATTCCTAAAATGATATCAATGTTGATTGCAAATAAATATATGTTTGATCTTTCTTAAATACAAATGGAACTTAATAAGCTAAGCGTGGGCTCAGATCTTATATGAAAGTTCATTTAGAAATCTATAAAGCATGACCAATTGATTTGGAATTTACAAAAATCAGGCTATGACTGATGCTATTAACCAATGTGAATTAATTGCCTGGAAAAATAATATTATAAAAACACTTTTAAAGAATTAATACAATTATTATGCATTTCTATTCTTATATTATTATTATTGTTATTATTTTGTGTTTTGTCTTAAGACAGGTCAATTAATTTTGTAAGTGCACTTAGACCGCCAATGCACCCGGTCCTCTGCCTCTTTGAGCTCCCAGAATGTTCTTCATTTTCTTCTTATATCAAAGCTATTATTATTATTATTAGCACCGCGTCTTACTACCCGTTCGGGTAATACGATCTTACGCTAATGTGTAATGGTAGGGTGATTGTGAGATGAAATGTAGGACCTACAGTTTTAACGTGTGATCCGAACCACGGTGGAGGCCTGGCATTCCCCACATTCACAATATGTCTTGTCAGAGGTGAAGGAAGGGTTTGTAAATCAGATAAATCCGTGTCGGGAGCGAGGATTGAGCCCCGGACCCCAGCACAGGAGTCCGACACCTTACCCCTAGACCGCCAGGTCACCTACATTAAAGGGACCGATATATTCTCTTTTACATTAAGGTATTTGATTAGTTATTCAAATAACACTAACTTTACACTCCATCTACCATGAAAGGTAACACGATTACCTTGACGTGTTACATTATGTCTCACTCTGTAAGATATGGCCATATAGTAATCGGTCGAGGTAAGGTTGCTCGCTATATTTCAGAGTAATCGGAGTGTACATTTAATGACTCTGTTATTCCCATTTTATGTTGTATATAAAGCCCTTACAGTTGGAATCTCGGGGGAAGCAGGGGGAGAAGGTCTCATGTGACGTCACAAGCAATTAGGAACTATGGTTGGGGTTCATAAGAGCCCTTAAAGAGCGAAGGGACACTACTAGTACAGAAGTACTTAGTCACGGTTGAAATATCTGGCAAATAAAACGTGCAGTGCGATTGCTAAGAAGGTAATAAGGGGAGGTATGGAGAGGGTCATGTTAGACGGACATGTTTTGATGAGAGTACGAGAATGGTACTTCACATAAAACGTCCCTTAAATTAGGTATGTTTAAATAAAATATTAATTACTACTCCGTTGTAAGTTCTAGTTCAATTATCTGAAACTAGGAGACAGGATAGGAAGGGTACACTCTGTTTGTTATGAAAGGTAGCAGTCTTGTTTTTACATATTATCTACACTATGACCCTATCTCGGTGGCGTTGTTGGCTAACGCGCTTGTCGTGTTGAGCTCTACTGCCGAGGACGGGGAGAGCGAGGTTCGATTCTTGGTCTGGTGAACTGGGGGTGGTTTTTCCTACATGGCTTTCCACTCTCCCTCCTTGCAAATGCGGGTTCACTTCCTCTAATTCATCCTTCCTAATTCATAATCTATTAGCTTAATTAGTACTTAAAGCGTCTTACCCGAACGGGTAGTAAGACGTGGTGCTAAATATTAAAATATTATTATAAGCTATACCACAGTGGAATAATGAAAGACAAGCTTGCTACCTACAGGATAAAAAAAAGGGTACATTTTATGGATGTTGCCTACCTATGACGTCATGACCGGTCAAGATAGGATCTCCCATTTAAATGAATTTACGTTTTACTCGGTGAGTTTTATAGATATAACGTTGAAACAAAAACCATAAATTCTTAAATAATTCTAATAATCGTCCTACAGTGTCACAAAACTATTAGTTTAAGTAGTTTTTTAAACCTATTTTTATTTATAAATCCTCTACAACTTAGGCTATTTGTCTTGATTAAAAATAGTCCGCGCTAACATATGTATATCTAGAATAGGAAACACGAAAAAAGTGAAATTAAAAATCAAGTCAATGTTTTCAAGGAGCAAGTATTAAAGTTAATGTGTAACCTCGTCATAGGAAGAGGGAAAAGGGTTATTAACACATAGAAAAGAGTCCTCTCAAGGTGATCTTCTCATTTTCTTCCCTCCTTTTCTATTTTGTACATTGGCGTTTAAGTGTGATAGTGCCTAGACTGCTTAGGTTTATCAATTTAAGATGCAACCATCTTTGCAAAATAGCTTCGAAATCTCTAAGTAGACAACGTCGTTAAATATATCTCCAAAGTATGTTAAAAGATTGTTCGAGTTTTACGATTATATATTACTTACATTAATGATGTAGGAGTAAAGAAGATAGAATTTCGAGAAAATATACTAGTATATGCTTGTAAGGTTGGTGATAAACTATTTAAGAAATCTCAGTATATCTGACCTGGATTCAAACCCCGATATCACCTCGTCGACATAAGTCCTTTCTATTGTAAGGGGATATGCTATAACAGCGGTATGAAGTGTTAACTTCTTGTTGTGCCCCACTTGCTGAAACCACTTATTTTCCTAATTAACTATAATGACGTCAGTTCTTTACTTTATTACAGATTAGGTTTAATTTTAAAAATGTAAATGCAGTCATATTGATAGATTTTACTTTATTTTGAACACTTGACTCAGAAATGACTAAAAATGTTTTCAAACACATCTTAAAAATGAAATTAGAGATTAGCGCGTTGTGAATCCTATCTATAGCAAGGTTAGAGGGTGAAATTGACCTTATAGATTAACGTCTCGCTGACCGTTCTAACGGCAAGGTTGTAGACCGCCTGAGGAGAGGAGCCCTTTTTCCTAGCATCTATTTCGAAAGGAGTCCTTCTAGAATGGTCTTTCTATTTTGTTAGGTTTCTTAATGCTTCCATCAGCTTCCAGAAAGAAGAGAGAGAGAGCTAGATAGAAAGATACCAAGTTTCTTAGGTGTGAGAAATAGTTAATAAAGAAGAAGTATTTATAATCACCCAGGTTTGTTGAGAAGATTTTCTAACATATATGGATTCATTAATTTGAAATATATAAGGAGTAGAAACTTTTTGTTTTGAATTATTATGAAATTAAAATCTATTTTATGACAAGTTTTCCAAACTTTTTGAATGGCGGACCACCCCAACGATTTCCGCAATTTGGATTACCTCTGAAATAATGCTGAATATTTACAATTTAGTTAATTTTTAATGGTGCCCAGGGATATAATAGCAAACACTGCGTGGCTGCACCGGCTGTCTGAGTTTGAATCAATGTCTCCACCCCTCCAACCTCTCATTAAATCGGTTTTATTTTTGCTTAAATTTAGTCGTAATATATTTATTAGATTTTCTGTGGCCCTATCTTTTTACGACTTTAATTTGCTTGTTTTGTTTGGCTTCCCGTGGCGTACCACCGGGAATAATCATGCGTACCATTGGTGATACGCGTACCCCAGCTTAGGAACCGCTCTGTTAGACAATCCAACCATTGAAACAAATAAATATCAGTGGGTAAGAAAATATCTACAGTGCAGCCAACCAGTCTCGATCTAGCTCTGCTTACTCGGGTCAGAGTAAAAAGTATAGCTGCCTACCAACCCTACACTAAAACCTGTAGGTCTTTCTGTTTTAATTATTTTGTGCGTGTGTTGAAGAATTTTGAGGCTAAGTTTAAGTGGTTAAGTGCGTGACCATAGTAAAGAAAAGCTTGAACATACCTTTTAAATATCCCAAATTACCCAAGCACTTAACATACTCGGGAGTGTATTTACAAGCTAACTGCATTTGGCACGAATCTGAACTAAGCACTGATCTCAAACAACGATTGTAGTATTTGTTTATCAGATAATTCCTTAGATTGGGTGCAGAGTAGGATTTACTTATTTTTCTGGTTATGCCTAGCAAGATTTAGTTATATAATAGCGTACTAAAATATTAATTTAGTAGACCAAAGCTTTTCATGGAAGCTCAGGCTAGGAAAACGCATTCATTAATAAACAACTACCAGAATCGAGATGTAAGTTGTTTAAATGCCAAGATCATTCATTCTGGGAGGTTGGGGTTGTAATCCCTATCGACTATACTGAGTGGTGACCTGGCGGTCTAGGGGTAAGGTGTCAGACTTCAGTGCTGGCGGCCGGGGTTCAATCCTTGGTCCCGGCAAAAAATTATCTGATTACCAAACCCTTCCTTCACCTCTGACAAGACATCTTGTTAATGTGAGGAGTGCCAGGCCTCCACCGTGGTTCGGATTCCACGTTAAACTGTAGGTCCTTCATTTCATGGCACAATCACCCTACCATTACACATTTAGCGTAAGTGCGTATAACCCGAATGGGTAGTAAGACGCGGTGCTAATAATAATAATAATAATAATAATCTACTGAGGTATCTGTGCAAAATGTTTTCCCACTCTCCACGCCCCCCCCCCCTCACAATTGTTGGTGTATTTCTTATAATTATCTTTTATTCTCTTATTCATCCCCAACACATCAATGTAACCCACTTCGGTGGCCGCATTATCTAATGCGCTACTTTCGCAGTAGACCAAACTGACGATGACAGGGAGGTTGAGATTCGAATATCGATCGGCTGGTTTTCCAAAATGTTTTCCACTCTCCCTTCACACAAATGCAGGTACACTTCCTCTAAATAAAACCCTCATAAATCATTATCCTTAAGACTATCAGCGTAATTAGTACCGTATATAAACGTACAAACCGAACAATTAGTAAGACACAATGCTAAAAAGAATATATGTTTCTTATTATTTGATTAGTATTCGATGCTTTTTTAAAAATTAATTGTTTATCACCCAGATTGTTAACGACTTTTTTTTCCCCCTCCGCGTCTTAGAGCCCGTTTGGGCTACCCGTGTACATTGATGGCATTAATGGGATAAAGATGAAGGTACTATAGCAGATGGATTAGCAGCTCAATTTAAAAATAGTCAACATATTTATAAAGATGCATTAATCTCTCCCCAAGTTAGGAAATGGCTAGAAAAAAAAAATTAAACTATTTTTATAATGTACTGTGAGAACCATTTAAAGAGGATATTTGAGACAGTATAATCATATTTGCTTGCGTTAAACATTGACTTATCTTATTATTTATATTATAAGTAATTATTTATTGGTATTGATACTATCTATCAAAAGGTATAACTGCAACTCATATGACTAGATGAATGAATATATAAGTGTAGTTTTAGTAACCTTTGTAACTGTCAAATCCCGTATTTCATGGTATTTCTACTATACATAATACTAAATTTAGTCGGTCTATATTAAAAAAAAAGAATGCTCATAATAGTACAAAGCACAGGGAAAGTGTGTTCAAACCATTAGATTTTCTGTTTAAAGCCATTATTGTAACATGAAATAGTATTGATTCAATATCCCATGTGAATTAGCTTAATGCAACTAACATTTTCGCCCAATGTCGTGTCATTCTTGCTCATGAGACTATTGCAGAGGCGTAAAATGCTGATTTACAGCTGAGTTTTGAAATAGATACAATCTAAAATATTGTCTAACTAGCAGCCCATCCCGGCTTCGCACGGGCTTAATAATATAATAAAAGAAAATACACAATGTTTACAGTGAGTTTCTAAAAAAATAACATTAATTGAAAACAAAAAACTAAGATATTAATTTTTTTTTTGTGAATATATTTTCTTAAACTTTTTTTGGTATTTACATTGTTTTTTATATTTTTATGTTTTTTTTATTTTTATATATATTATTTTTAACTTTTATTTTTTTGGTCATTTTTCAATATTTTTTTTATTTATACTTATACTAATTGTTAAAAGGTCATAACCGCAAAACAAAAGCCATTTAATTTATTGAGTAAGAGCCTCCCTGTAAACAATATTTGATGTGGTTTTATTTTGTGGCAGCAAAATAAATTGATTTTCAGGGGCTCCAACCCGCGATAGGCCAACGTATAATTGACCATGAGTAAAACATTTCTTTCGCAGATCGATCCCAACTAATTCGAAGGTTTGACCTTGGGACTTGTTAATTGTTAATGCGAAAGATGTTTTTACCGGAAATTGAAGCCGTTTAAATGGGATTGGCAAATCACTTGGGATCATCGGTATCCTCGGTATATGAGCTAGTTGACCAGCTGCTGGACCGGTCATAATAGTCGCTACAATTAAATTTTCCTTTAACTCCTTAATAAGCAACCTCGTCCCATTGCACATGCTTGGAGGGCTTAAATTTCTCAAAAGCATGATTGGAATTCCAATTTTTAACGTCAGTTCGTGTGGTGGTAATCCAGAAGGGTTCAAGGAATTCAAAAATTCCTGTGGATAATGAACTGTATCTTCAATATTAGTTACAGTGTCTATCGACTTGTATTTTTTTATCTGACCGCTGATTTTTTGAACGATAAGATTGTTTATTTCGTTGACAGTATCATTCTTTACTGATACTATTGCCCTAGAGCACAACCAATGAAAGTCCTTTTCGTGCAAATTCTCGATATCAGGGTATACTGCATCTATTAAATTTTCCAAATCATGGAGTATTTGGCCTAGATACTCATCCAGAATAATGTCACTATATCCGCTTAAATTTGGAGCAGGGAAAATTCCTTCCCCAAGTTTTAGCAGTTGTTGTGGGAAATCACTGTCACTTCCATGAAGATGAGCTCTCATATTCGTCCTTAATTTTAATGTTTCAATCGAAGTCCATAAGGGAGACGATTTCAAGCATGCTTTGATGATATCTGCTCGCGTACCTCTGTTAATAACGGGGAGAGTCTGTCGGAAATCTCCAGCAAATACAAAAGTAATCCCGCCCATGACTGCAGAGGAGTTCCTGAGGTCTTTTAAGGTTCTGTTCACGGCCTCTATATGTGCTCTATGGCTCATCGTGCATTCGTCCCACATAACTAATGAGGTGTCTTGTAGTAATTTACCTAGAGGCCCGTTTTTGCGGATAGAACATGTAGATTGTTGCTCAAGATTTACAGATAGCGGAAGTTTAAAAGTAGAATGAGCAGTTTTGCCACCTCTCAAGAGAGTTGCAGCAATTCCGGAGGAAGCAACTGCTATTGCTATCTTCCCTGATTCTCTGACCTTAGCAAGTATCAAATTAGCAAGAAACGTCTTTCCTGTTCCCCCTGGCGCATCCAAGAAAAATATTTTTCGTTTGTCATTATTCACGCTGTCGACTATAGTCTCAAAAGCATGTTTTTGATCTGGGACTAATTTTGGTAGGTTTTCATTGACGAAAGCGGTCAAATCATTTGTATCGTAGTGATGTGCCATTGTATCTGCAACATTGTTTTCTGTACGAACTGAAGAAGGTAATCCAAAATCACTTAGACTTTTGTCATTTAATTGCAACAATCTATTTTCTATTTGTATCAAACCTTCGTTATAAATATTCTCATTGTATGGTAACGCGAAGTCTTGATTTTCCTGTCTGATTCTGTGTCTAACATCTTCACACAAATCATCTTTGAAACTGTCCCACAATTTGAATGGCTCCGATGGCTGACAAAATAAAAGTATGACCACAAACAACTCTCTTAGTTGTATTGGACATTGCAAAAGCGATGCTTCTCTTAGAGTATTTTCCCAATGGTCATCGTTTTCTAGCAAACCTCTAGCACGGCAAGCAGCTTGATAGGTCTCTTTGAGAACTCCGTCCACAGTTTTCAAGTGCTGGAATGAAGTTGGACCGCGTACGTGATGCAGCAACATCCTAAGATAAAAACACTCAGATTGAGAAGGATGAACACCATAGACTCTTCCTAAAGCAGCATCTTTTTTTATTCCTGGATGGCCAACTACGTTCTCACCACGCTTCCTTCTTGTAAACTTATTATTGGCCCATGTGAAATATTGCGGGACTTCGTGGTATAGCAGTGTCTTTGCGAATTCATCTTCATTACAGAGCTCAAAGAAAGCAAGCAAAGTTGTTTTGCGTGGATTTCGGGCCACTTGTTCAGCCGTTTCTGCGGTGAAATACACCCTTTGCCCATTTTCTAAGTGGACAGCTAACTGTAAGACTGTAGGATAGCGCTCGTGGATCGGGAATTCGAATATTCGCCAAGCAGCTTCAGATGTACTGATGTAACGGCCATTCACGTAGTTTTCCACTTCATCATTTGGGTTTCTGACGCCAAATGTAGCTTGGTCCGATCCTTTATTTATGTATTTACAAATGTATTTGATGGCTTGAACTGAGTGGCAGTACTCTACATTTATGTGAGCGTTAAACGTCCTGCACAAAAGTGGAGAATAAGGGACAATCCAGCTATTATCTATAGTAAAATTACTGCCTCTGATATTTAGCGAAGCGCTCTGTCCTCCATTTGCGGTGTCACGACGACGATAAACTGGATATCCGTCCTCTCCGGTCTGAGTTTCGTTGACCAAACGTCGTGGGTATTTTTTTGTGCAAATTCCGTTTTTCATACATGGTGCTGTTAAGTTATGCTCTCCACATGGTCCGTGCACCATATTTTTAGTTACGATATCGAACAGTATCGGATCGTTTTGTTGGTTGGGCAGTTCCGCAACTATCAGACTATCAATTTCGTCTGGTTGAATTTTTGTTTCTAGCCAAAACAGCATATGACAGTGTGGTAAACCTCGCTTCTGCCACTCCACACTTGCCATGAAACATTTCACTTTGCCGAATATTTCATCTTTATTGAATAATTTTATTAATTTCTTCATCTTTAAATGAAATACCCTTGAAATTATGTCATGACGATCGAAAGAACGCTGACCAGGTAGTAGTTCCGCTTTAATTTCAGGCCATTCGGGGTTGCACGTAAAAGTGATAAACAGATCTGGTCTCCCATAGTTTCGGACATAAGTCATCGCGTCTTGGGTTTTTTCATGCAGATAACGTGGAGAACCTGTGAATGAAGATGGCAAGATTACGCGTTGACCGATATTTGATGGGTCAAAATTTCCGTCTTGATTTAAAGCGTCTCTGAGATGAATGTATTCTTCAGCCCTTAATCTCTGTTGATTACGACATATGTAATTCAATCTTTCCGATATCATTTTTGCCATCATATCTACAATAAATTGACTAAATAGGTCCCTGTAATAATGTAATGGATTAAAACAGTCAGCTCTAAACATCAACCTAAATGCATAAAATTGCATGCACGTCACAGTTTTGTTTGTCGCTGTATCTTGCTGTGGAATAGTTAAATAATAACCGTCTTCTCCTTTAACGAACATTAAGGGATACTGTAGTGGATCATACGATCGGTGTAACTCAGAGACCCTTTTCAATTGGCCGTCTCTTCCGTGCAGCACTATATCTCTGGGGCCTTTTTCTTCGTCAACCAAGAGAACGGCTACCTCGTTTACAGCTGGAGCATTGTATCTACCCGGGTGTGCTGTCTGCGGCGGGCGGTCAGAATGGATTATTAACTTTAAATTATCCGAAGAGGTACGTTCTAAGTTTTGTTTAAAACTTTGTATATATACATTGTGGCTATTCAGTGTGGTCTGTAGTTCGTTAATTAAATCGATTTTTAGCGTTGGAGCTATGTTTGACCTCAACGATAGCTGATCTGCGTCTGAAATGAAATATATCTGCAAGTATTGTGGATTTTGGCCTTGTGGTGGTAAAAGGCTACCAATAAGATGATAAACCTGTCCCTCTACTTTAAAAGTTGGCATAAAATTTCCTTCTCTTATTTCTTTGGCGCCAAACGAAGTCATTTGAAAAAGGCTATTGTACTTACGGATGTTGGTTAAAAAATGTCTAGATAGCGAATGATTATTTGTCAAAAGATTTTTCATTGGCTGTGGCGGTTCTTTAATATTGGGGAGACTAACTTTTCCAGAAGCACAGCACATGCCATTAGCTTCATCGGCCCATTTTTTGGCAGAACACTTAGGGCAGATCTTTGTCATGTCGCCGATTTGGACGGAAGACTGTTGAGCATAATCAATCTGTGGATCGTATCTAAAAGCCGATCTATTACTATGAGCTAAAACTTGATTGCGAGCTCTAGCTCTGGACGTCTGTTGTCGCTCTCTCTGATCTTGAAGGCGTTGGGAACGCTCAGAGCTTGATTCCCTATGGCGAGCTTGTATATTTCTTGCATTTTGCTCTTCAAGCCGCTGAAAACGCTCAGTACTCGACTCTCGCGCGTGCACTTGAGAGGTTCTTAAATTTTGTTCAGTAAGCCGCTGCGAACGCTCAAGACTGGACTCTCGCGCGCGGACTTGAGAAGTTCGTAAATTTTGCTCAGCAAGCCGCTGTGAACGCTCAAGACTGGACTCTCGCGCGCGGACTTGAGAGGTTCTCAAATTTTGTTCAGCTAGGCGCTGTGAACGCTCAAGACTGGACTCTCGCGCGCGGACTCGAGAGGTTCTCACATTTTGTTCAGCTAGGCGCTGTGAACGCTCAAGACTGGACTCTCGCGCGCGTATTTGAGTTGTTCTCATATTTTGTTCAGCGAGACGTTGTGAACGCTCGATACTCGACTCACTGGCACGCGATTGCGACGCATATTCTCTCTGATTTGATAGACGATTTTTAGTTTCTGACGAAGATTCTCCATTTCGACGTATTTTTGATGCCCTAACCTGGGAACTATTTCTAGAAAGTTGAGATCTTGATCTTTTGGGCATTTTAAAATGACCAAATAATGCCTTTACACTAAATCATTAGCTTAACGTTTGTTAGCTACCTACAAATACAACCTACAACTATAACCTATTTAAAAAAAATTTAAAATTAAAAACAAAACTATTTAAATCACTTATTTACTTATTAACTAAATGTACAACATAAACAAATGAGTCTAGTCTGAAAATAACTTTTTGTATGGGTTTAGTAATTTAAAAAATTTATTTACTTATTATTTAAATCACTTATTTACTTATTAACTAAATGTACAACATAAACAAATGAGTCTAGTCTGAAAATAACTTTTTGTATGGGTTTAGTAATTTAAAAAACAAATTATTATCAATCGACAAAACATTATCAACATTATAATTCCGAGCACGACCGCTAGCTAGCCGAGCGGAGTTTTTTCTATTATTTAAACTCGTGATATCTTTTGAATGGAATATCCAAATCGAATCATTTAAAAGGTGATATGAAGGTATTGAAGTAGTCTTAAATAATGTTCTATTTATTTTGATAACGATCAATACCTAGGTACGAATAAAGAGCTTTTTCTAGCGGTGGTATTTTAATAATTTTTTTTAAATAAAAGGACGCTTATTGTGACGTAACTATAAAAGATAGAGACATGCTGTCGCGACATTTTTTATAGATAGTGATGTGTCCTGAAAAATTGTAATACATCATTTTGTTCTATCATTAATAGTTTTCGCAGCGCACGCGATTGAAGGAAGTTTTTTGTTTATTTTTTTACACCTTGGGTTAGATTATTCAAGTTTTAGTAAACATCCCTAATTTTATTGAAAATGAAACATAGCCTATGTCACTCGGGAATAGTGTAGCTTGCCAACGGTGAAAGAATATTTTAAATCGGTCCAGTAGTTTCGGAGCCTATTCATTTCAAACAAACAAACAAACAAACAAAAAATCAAATCTTTGCTCCTTATAATATTATTAATAGTATGATGAATATTTTTAATTAATAAATCGCGTGTGGTATTAAATACCCTGATTTTATACTATTCAATTTTCGTAAAATTTGTTATATTACAACTCAAAATCGAAGTAATTAAATAAAGAATTATGTTACGTCATTTAAATAACTATTAGTTTGCTTATATAAATAAGAAGACAACAGATACCTTAAATTGGCAAATAGCTCTAGGATTTAATATTGAAAGGAGTTGAATAAAAATAAGATCCGTCCATCAAATTGGTTAACATCTTTTCACTGTCACTGGTGCTTTTATTTCGTTGCTCGTTAGTCTAACTTCAATGTATCCCATGGGAAATAAGTTTCACTAAAAAGTACTCAAAATAAATCAAATTGTTACATTAGGCCAGTTTCATTGCCTAAGTTTGTGCGCCTCAAGTTGGCTCGAAACCATATGCAAGAGGACACCTACCTAGACTCAAATGGAATGGGCTAGTTTTGCATATGAAAATGGCCCATTACATTCTGGTCTAGGTAGGGGTCGTCTTGTGTTTGGTATCTAACTTGAGGCGTACTAAGTTTGACTATGAATCTGGCCTAAAGGGTCAGTTGCTAAAGGAGTGCGGAGTAATGACTTAGCGAATACGAAATGTGTAAAATAAGTCTAACTAGATGCAACACAGTCTTAGTAGTATTTATAATAATTATGAAAGTTAGATTATCTGTGGGAGTTACGTATAACTACCCTTTCACGATAAACGTATGGTTATACTAATGTGGTAGGTATGGGTAAGGTCGAATTTAAAATACATATACCCGAATCACTGAGGAGGGAGAAAGGGAACTAATTAGGGGGAAAAAAGCATCTTTGAAACAAACTAGACTAGTCGAGACTGACGCCCTTATACACTTTCCCACAGTTGAAGTTTATCTTTAGTATAGTTAGCTCTAGGCTATTCCCATGATGCTATATTTGATGTATTAGTATAATTGGCCAGGTTTCCTGTTTAACCTTTGTGTGCGTAGCATTTTGGTCGCCCTTCATTTATCACCAATATATCTATATCCATGCTTTAGTGATCGGAATTCAGTTGGGATGACATAGGGGGTGGAGGGAAACATGAAGGTTGCGTATCGTGTGGGCGGTAATGTCATCTCCCGTCGTCGCGTCGGCGAGATTCCGTGGTGGCAGCGGTGTAGGGACAGGAAATACGTCACCGAGCGCCCCGATCATGCTTAACAGTTGAGCCGTTCTCGTGACCCCACCCTCCCTCAGAGCCTACCCCTCTCCGGCCGCGAAAGTCGGAAATTACAGTGATTAGGGAAATGGTAGATGGGACTATTAAAATAGCAGGGACCTTCTCTCGCGGCTGTGGACCGGGACGAACTACAAGGTGATCCGTAAAGAACAGATTATAGAATCTGGATGACGCCCTTCGAAGCTAAACTGCTCCATCTTCTTTTACTGTTGTTAGAAACCACATCGGTGGGCACATGGATTAAATGTCAGGTGAATCCAATTTGTTTGCCAATGAGGGTGACGTCACAAGTTCACATTTCAGCCGATGCATTTTTTCTAAATGTTTTCCCACTCTCTTTCAATGAGCTGCTCCGGTGGCTGTATAGTCTTAGGCGTCACTCTCGTAATAGACTAGACTGCTGATGACAGGGAGATCGGAGTTAAAATGTTGGTCAGCTGTACTAAAGGGGGATTTTCCTAAAGGGGTTTCCACTATCTCCCAACGCAAATGCGGGTATACTTCCTCTCAATCCAACACCCTCATCTCTACCTCATTACAGTAACCATAATATACGGGGTATACCAATTTATATGGGTAGTAGCTGGTTTGGGGATAACAGACCTCAAAACAATACAAAAAGTCCTTATGAACATAATCCTATGTTCAATTGTTCTCGAGATAAGACCTTCCAAGTTTCAGCTAGAATTGTAATTAGTCCTACTTGCTACACCCCTTTTGCACCTCCTGTGACTATCACTGCTAGTAAACACATAGGGCTACAGACAGCTACAATAACAGGGGTGTACAAAGTAGGGTTATTTACAATTCTAGAAGAAGCTTGAAATATGAAATTTCTAAGATTTATTTGAAGAAAAGAGGTTGGGTGTTTTCAAAATATCAAAAGATAACAGAAATGAACTTGAAACTAAAATTTAGCACACAGGTAGAGAGATAGCTCCAAATAACACAATGCATCTTAAAATTTCTTAGTAAATAAAAAAAAATCGGCAGTCAGGTAGAAGACTACTCAAAATAAATATTAGAGGCTCAACATGTTAAATTAATTTTTATTTGGGACTTTAGTAAACAGGAGGAGGCTGAGGGGCTCAACCGGAAATGTACTTTGAGGTTTGGTAGAGAATTTAAATTTGGCAGGTAGGTAGATGGAGAACTCCAGTTAATCTAATCTGTCTAAACATTTGAAATTTATAAGTAGGAGCTGTTTAAAGGAAAAAGGGGAAAAGTTTACACTTTTCAAAACTAATGCAAACAATTTTCTGTGTAGTTTAAAACTAAAATTTGACAAAAAGGTATAATAAAGAATATTCCATAAATACCATAGCCATAATACATAAAATACTTAAGATTTGAATTTGATAAAATAGAGGAGAGAAGTGTTAGGTAAAAAAAATAAACACCTTTTAAGGGAAGCAGAAAATTTAGATTCGCCAAGAATGTAGGTGGATTACTCGAGTAACAAAATTAATTTCAAGTATTTACTATTTATAAACGGGGCTGGTTAAATTGCTTTTTCATAATCCCCTAAACTAAAATAGTAAATTAACTATCAGTATATTAGAAGATTTATATTTGCCAGGTAAGTTATAAGAACCACCCTAAATAACCATTAAGGTCTGATGCTTACATTTCAAGATAAAGACGCATAAAATGGGGAGGGTGGTTCCCTCAATTTTCTTAAAACTAATACAAAAACACTTTTTGGTGAAATATAAAATAGTAGTTTGAAATGTAAGTCAATATATATTCTTAGAAAGGCGAATTACGTATAAACATAGCAAATTCCAAAATTCAAGTACTGGAGATGGAAAAGCTCGGAATTGCTACAACTATTATAGAACACTACTTCCCTGTGTGGCTTTAAACAATTTTACCCTTTATATACTTTTTATTTTCATTATATTTACTTTTTGACCGTTTTATTTTTTCCCTTTTCCTTAAAAGCCCTTTTCATCACTTTAATCCCTTTTTGGCCTTATTATTGACCCTATTAAAATATATTTAATCTCTGTCGTTTTTGTCCTTTTTAACCTTCTTACCCTAAAATATTTATCCCAGGCAAGGCCGGGTACTTCATGTAAAAAATGTGTAAAAAGTAGAAAAAAGGGCTAAAATGGGTAAAAATGAGATATTATACATTTAAAACAGGATTAAAAGGATAGAGTAAAAATTGTAAAACTGTCAAAAAGGACAAACAAGCGTAAAGAGGGCATAAGGATTAAAAGGGGGAAAGGGATAAAAATGGTAAAAACTACCAAAAGAACAAAAGGGTAAAATAGGGCAAAAAGTGTAAAAAGGGCGATAAGGGTAAACAGGGTGAAAAGGGTAGAAAGTAAAAAATTGTTAAAATGGAGCAATAGTACAATAAGTGTAAATGGGGTAGAGGAGTGACATAAATGTTGTAAAAAAATGCTAACATAATTGATTATATTTACTTTTACCGTTTTTTAAACGTACTTATCTGAGTACCCTTCTTACCTTTTTCAATCCTTTATACCCTTATACTTAGACTTTTTTTTAAGTTTTGTTATTATATTTATTTTTTACCCGTTTTGCATTTTTTTATCCTAAACTATTTCTCTTGAGCAAAGCGGGGTACTTAATGCTAGTCATATATACATTGTAAATGAGTAATTCTTATATAATATATTGTTTGGCTTTAGTGAAATATGGCTTCCATATTTAATAAATTGATTGTTTAATTCAAATCACCATATATTTGTGACATTTTATAGAATATTAACTGCCCAACTTATTAAATTTGTTTCATTCATTTCGACAACAATCCATGTGCACTGATCAAAACCTTAATGCATAGCGGATTGGACCAGATTTTTAGCCCAACATTGGTGGTAACCGTTGAATAATATAGACATATCGGACTTTAAAAAAAAATCTCCGTACCCCTTATTATTAAATCCGAGCTAATAGCAGATCAGAGCAACAGAGTAGCGTAAATAAAACGTCACCAGAATTAATTACCAAGTACGGTAACATTTTTTTGGGGTAGGGTGAGGGAGGGAGGGATGGGGGTTGTTTTGAATTAACGTATGACCCGATAAAAAATTTTGATTTGTACAAACGTGTAAATTAAAAAAAATATCTTCTTTTTTGTTTATCTTGTTTTGGTTTAGTGTAGTTTATGTTTTGCTTGGAAGGGTTAAAATCTATTTGTGTTTTGAGTTCTAGGTATTCATAGCTCGTAAAATTTATCTCCGAAATAAAGTGACCAAAAGTCTTAATTTTTTTTTAAAATTTACAACAGATATGTATTCCCTCTTTATATGGACGTTTAAAAGTATACACCTGTTCAGAATAGACCGTGTGTATATAGGTCATAGGTATTGAGAGTGAAAATAAAGATACATGGGAATTTGTTAAATTGTATGCATTATTATATAAGTTATATATGTTACACTATCATACTACACGTTAATTAAGAGTTTTATTTGTTTTTCTTTGGTTTGAATAACATTGTATTTTAAAATCTTTTAATAAAATTTTGTTTCCTTAAAAAAACCCACCAAATATACGTAATTGTAAGAGAAAGTGTCTAAACTCTTTATGTTCAAAATATTAGAGTACAAGTGCTTAATCTTTCTAACAAAATCTTATTTTTCAAGTTTGTACAGTTAATCAAAGATTAATAACTAATGAGTTAACCTTAAAGGCAGGGGTGAAAAAGCTGGAGCTAATGCATCCGTATTTGCTTGAAGAAGAGACGAGCGTGCTTGGTGAAAAAA